>LGTU01000153.1:0-76678 GCA_001314425.1 Phytophthora pluvialis
AAGTACAGCAGCTTATGAAAACAGATTTGCCAAGTCTGGTGAAAGAAGCTGTGAGTCGATATAGCGAAGATCCGTTTACGGCATCGCTACAGGGGCATCTAAGTGGAAAGAAAGAGTCTCAAAAGCAAAAAATTCGACGCTTGGAGCGGTACAATAGAAAGAACGACATGATCTTCTACCAGGCTCCTAGTGATGACCCCCCGAGATTTGTTTTGCCTGATATCCAAGAAATTACGGATGCGATACTGTTCGAATTCCACGATGCCAAGAGCTACGGGCATCCGGGCGTGGAGAGAACGCTGCGGTGTGTTGAAAAAGAGTTTTATAGGCGGTATATGGAGCGGAGTATCCGTTCGTATGTGCAGTCATGTGAGGTCTACCAAAGAACAAAGGGTCGAAACGCGAAGCCCCCAGGATTATTGAGATCGCATCCGATACCACTGCAAGGTGGGCACACATAGCGATGGACTTTATTGTGGCACTTCCGGAGACAAATGCAGGGTACGATACGATGATGGTAGTAATAGATCGTTTGACCAAACGCGCGCACTTCTTGGCACCGACAACTATTGCTACGGCACTGGAGACCGCTACCCTGTATCGAGACAGAATATTTGTGCTGCATGGATTACCTGAGGAGATATTATCTGACCGTGATTCGAAGTTTACGTCTGCAATCTCGATGAGCCTGTGTGATATGCTGGGTACTCGTCAGAAATTAACCACTGCCTTCAGACAACAGGCAAATGGTGTAACTGAGCGTGTAAACCAAACTATTGAGAATTATCTGCGAGCGTTCAGCAATAGCAACAGCGACGACTGGGATGAGTTGTTGGCTCTGGCCGAGTTCGCGTACAATTCGCGCTACCAAGCCTCTATTAAGATGTCGCCTTTCGAAGCAGACTTGGGTTACTTGCCGGTGACACCAACTCGATGGCAATCGGTGCCAGGGTGCAATGAACGGACTGGTAGTGCAGCTCACACACTTAGTGGAGAATTTCTGGAGCACCAACAGGATCTGTTAGCGAAGGCAAGACGGACGTTATAAGCCTCTCAAGATCGAATGAGCAGCTATTACGATAAAAATCGACCTGTTCAACAGTTTGCACTCAGAGACCGCGTATTATTGTCGACAACCGACTTGGCTACATTTCATGCGGTCACCACGAAAAGGAAATTAGGTCCCAGATGGATGGGTCCGTACGAGGTAGCGGAGCAAATTGGTCACGATTACTATCGTCTGGAGCTACCAACCCGTGTGAAATTTCACTCTGTGTCCCACACGTCCATGCTGAAGCCATACATACCAAGTCATCGGCCTGATCAGACAATTTTTAAGATTCAACTGCCTGATGGAAGTGAAGGAGAGCTGGTTGAGGATATTGTTGGCTATCGTACCAGGAAGGGGAAACCTGTATACAAAGTGAAGTGGCTGGGACAATCCCAACGCACATGGGAACCCTTGGAAAATTTGCAGTATGTTCTCGACCTAGTTCACAAGTATCATCAGCAACAAGCCCCTAAACAGCGAAATCAATAGAGGCACTCAAGAAAACCCGCACAGTAATGGGGCCTCCTCTTGGGGGAGGACATGTCACGGGTTCACTCCTATCGATGTACAAGCAACCAATTGAGCAGTACACAGGATCCATGGATGTTTCGAGTAGCAACAAGATTGGGTTGCACTCATATCACGACCTTCGAACTCAGCATCTGTGGTACTGAAAAATAGGAATTTGGACAGTGTCGAGCCTGCATGTTACTTTTAGTATTGAGAGACAGTAAGGAGTGAGAGTTGATGTAGTTGAAGCGCCGATAAGGCGCGAGGGCTGAGCATCTCTCATTCCGGAATCACACCCAAAGAGCTCAAGTGAGTTTCTTGTCTTACTGCTTAGGCCAAGTAGTCTCGTGTGGCTCTCCACGACCTCAAAGAACAGAGCGAGAGGCTCCACGACCAGATAAACAAATCCAATTACCTGCTTACCTCTGCAAGTGCTACCAAATCGCATTTTAGTCTGAGCTCGAGCCGTGAGCTCAGCTAAAATTGTGACACTCGCCATTACGTTCAGCAGTTACTGCTGGGATCTCGTGAATTTCCGATGCAAGTAGTAGGAACACAGACCGACTGCTTTCGACACGGTGCGTAAGTTAATCTCCCCGTTTGCAGTGAAGGCTTTGTCTTGTTGCTACTAAACTCACCATCATGTTTCCTCGGCCAATCTTCAACAAGAACCAGAAGTTGAATCCGTGTGCGCTGCTACAACTTGCAGTGCGCGATGGTGGCAACAAGCAATCCTCGACTTACTTCACCTAGCGGCAGATCTGTCTTGCAGTTTGCCACGAGGTGAATTGGGACTAGCGACTCGTCGATCCCGTATTGCGGGGGCCGCTTGACAGATACATCACTATAGTGGCTTCTTCTTGGCGTCGGGGGTAGTGGACAGCTTCTTGAAGTGTAGACCACCAGCGACGCTTGCGACGACGAACCTGAAAAAAAATGCGAAGCTAAACTAAGAGCAGCATCAGCTCAAACCGCGACGCCGCATCCACATTGATACCTACACGCGAGGCAGTGATTTTCTCAGAGGTAGTATTTGTCACGTGTAGGTTTACGAAAGCCCACGACACCGTGTTAGTGCCGTGCGGCTGTTCTGCGCTTAGTGGCGACGCGATTTCTTCTTCTTGGACGAACGGCGGTAGTCTTCGTCCTCGTCCTCGTGCTCGCGCTTTTCGTTGCGCATGCGGTCGGACGCCTGTGCCTCCTTCTCCAACTCGTCCCAGGACGGCGCGTCCTCCTCCTCCTCGGATGCCTCAGCGGACGACGAGTCTTCGTCCACAATGGACTCCCAGTCCGAACCGTCTGAATCGCTCGATTCACTCTCTTCGTCTTCCTCGTCAGACGCACCCGAGTAGTTACTGTCTCCGGCCTCCTCCTCCTCATCGTCTTCATCGTCCGAGCCTTCCATCTACACAGCATAACCATAGCACAGCAATGTGAGCAACAACGTTCACCCATGCACACTTTGAGCCACCAGTAGAAACGCACCTTGAGGAACTCCCAGCCGGCCGGCTTGGGCACACCATCATCGTCTGTGTCCAGGTAGAAGCGGTGGTCGCTCTTGATCGTGGACATGATACTCTTCCAGTTCAGGTTGGCAGTACCCGTGGTGAAGCAAATATCGATGTCGTCCAGCCATTCCTTGATACGCTCGAGCTCGCTCATAGATACAGCGCTGATACGGGTAGGCATGATCTCGAAGTTTTTGAAAACAAACACGACGTCAAAGTTCTTGGACGAGAACATGACACGCTCGAAGTGGACGTGCTCCACCTCGTCCAGCGAAATGATGAAGAAAGGCATATCCGTCAGACTGACGAGGCAGTGCACAGACGGCTGCAGCAGCACCATTTCCTTGAACGGTGTACCCATGAACCCAAGCTCTCGGTAGGGAATATCAAACACCACCGGCTTGCCATGTCGCTCGGACACGCTCTCCATCTTGTGACAGAACTCTTTAAAAGTCGTGTTTAGCTTCTCACGCAGCGCGCGCTCGCGGTTCTCCTCATCCAGTTCATCGGGGTCGTACATCGACCGCCGCCGGTTGTCGAGCGTCTGCGAACCCTCAATGACTTCAGTGTAGAACTGCACGTCTTTCTGTTTCTTCTTGCCGATCATGATGTGGTTCTTCAGGTGGAAGTGAATCAGCACCACAAGCTCCTTGTCGCAAGGCTGGAAGATCGCGTGTTTGATGTTTGCGTACAGGATGTCCAGCTTCTGGTTTTTGTTCGTTGTGAATCGCACACCGTTAGAGTGAGCCTCCAACGTACCATGCGTCTTACGGCCTGTCAGGTGCGGCCGAGCTGACAGGTCAATCAGACGCGGCACACGGCGGTCGCGCGTCAAGACCAGATCCTCCTGTTCGACCAGGTCAGACTCTTCCTGTTCCCGCTGCTCGCGCTGCTTCACACGCTTCTGGAGCTCCTTGATCAAACGGAACTGGTTGTTCAGGTTGTGCGCGTCAGAAGAGCGGAATCCAAGCTCCTTGATGAACATCTTATTTGGGTACTTTGTGATCGCGTTTGCCATCGCTGGGAGGACATCTCGTCCCAGGGACGTACCAGGCACGTAGAAGTTAATTCGCAAGTACGTAGCCTTGTCTTCCTCGGACTTGCTCACATTCTTGATAGTCGAAATGTGGAACGGCACCGGAACACCGTTGATAGGCAGAATGACAGCCTCTGCACGCATGTCCACCATCACCTGGCGTTCACGTAGTTCGGACGGGTAGCCTTGTGGACCCGGGTACGCCTTAATACTCTTCTCCTTCTTCGGGCCATCCGACTTGTCATTGTTCTGCTCCTCCAATCGGCGCATGGCCTCCTCTCGCTTCCTACGCATCAGCTCGGCCTGGTGACGGTCACGCCGCTCCTGGTCTGTCTCTTTGCCTTCCAGCTGCCGCTGCTGGTCTCGAAGACGCGACTGCAGCACTTGGTTGCGCGTGCCAGACAGTGACGTGTCGACCGAGCCGTGGACCGAGCCATCCTTGCCCTTGCTCGACTTTTTCTTGGACTTCTCCTCCTCTTCGTCGTTGTCGTCTTCGATGTCGTAGCGCACCTTGCCCCACGCCTTGGGCACCTTTGTGTAGTACTTCGTATCGTTCTCCAGCACGACAACAGTGTCGGCAAGGAACACCGCATAGTTGTCGAGTTTCTTCTTCTTGCGCTGCGACTCCGGGATCGGGATGTCGTTGAAGCCAAAGGCCACGTTGAATGCCATCCCTTCCTTAATCACCGTCTGATTCTTCGTCGTCAGCAAGTTGCACGACTCACGGAACTCCAGACCGATACCAAATCCGAGGTTCTTCGTGAGTTTGCTGAAGAGCGTCGCGTTCCTGGACTGGATGAACTTGCGCACTTTCTCCACCACCTTCCCGACCGTCTTACCCGGCTGCAGTTCCTTCACACACATGTCGTGGGCCTCACGCAGCAGCTCGTACGACTTCTCCATGGAGCTAGTGGGGTCAATGAAGAACGTGCGTCCGACATTCGAGCAGTACCCCTTGTACCTCGCACCAAGCGAGCAGATGATGACATCGTACTTCATGGCGTCCTTGGTGCTCTGCGCGCTGGGCTTGAGGTCGTACTTGCCTCCAGACTGCACAATGGGCGGGTAGCACGGCTCAATGTCCACGGGGTCGATCGTCACCTTGATCTTGGACGGGTTGTCGAACACGTCCTCAATGGCCATCGAGATCTTCTCGTGGGTGATGGACTTCTCGTCGTCGATGATCTGCTCCATGTCCTCCATGAACTTGAGCTTGAACACTTTGCTCGAGAGCGCTCCCGCCCAGCGAATGTTCTCCAGCTCCTCGTTCTCCTTCACTGTGAGCACCGTCTCCACGCCCTTGCCGACCTCGACCTGCTCCACGTCCGTGGCCCCCAGCGCCTTCTTGAAGCTAGCCACGAGCTCGCCCAGCGGCTTTTCCTTGGTGAGCACGCCCGTCTTGGCGCCGCTGGCTTTGATGGCGTCCGTGAGCACCTTAAAGTTGGCCTGGTTGCCGTCCGCCTTGTTGCGCTTGAGCAGCTCCAGCTGGACGTCCGAGGACGCGTTCTCCTTGGCCACGGCCTCCAGCATCGTATATTTTTTGCCGCCCGTGAGCACATAAAGTTTCCCAGGTGTGAACACCATCAGCGTTTCCGGGAACTCCAGGAAGCCCAGCAGGTAGATCTGCAACACCGCCGACTTGCGGTAGCCCGACTCGTCCTGCTGCGCGCGGCCCGCGAGCACGCAGAACGAGTCCACGTCGCCCCACACGGCGTCGCTCTTGCGCTCCTTCCAGGTAGAAGCATGGGGGGAAGAGGGGGGGGGGAGTTAGTAGTGCAAACATGGGTAGGGCGAGGTACAGCGACCTACCTTCCAGGAGCTGTAGAGGCGGTTGAGCCGCCGGAAGAACATGACCGCGTTGAGGCGCGGCACGTTGGGGGCGGGAGCCGCCGCGCCGTTCTCCGTCTTGACCTCCGTCTTGACCGTCACCTTGTCCTCCGTCATGGCTGCGCGCGGAGTGAATGTCCTGTGAGGCCTTCGCGCCAAATGCGTTGGCGCCAGCCCCTCTGGAAATGGGTACAAAAACGGCGTGGTCCACGTATTCCCTCTCAAACCCGATGCCTACAAAATCCCCAGTGCTTTGAGGAGATAAACCAGGAAGAGAGAGCTCTCTCCCTTGCTGCAGTCGTCGCCATGCAGCTGCAGACGCTGGCGTACGCCATCTCGGGCGCCTTCACGCTGCTGGCCATCGTGCTGTCCGGGTGGCTCATCTGGACGCACCTGCTGTACAACCCGTCGCCGGGCATCCGCAAGCACGTGATCCGCATCCTCATGATGGTCCCCATCTACGCGCTCACGTCCTACATGGCGCTCGTGTTCAACGAGTCCAAGCTGCTGTTCGAGACCGTGCGCGACCTGTACGAGGCCTTCGCGCTCTACTCCTTCCACTGCTTCCTGGTCGAGTACCTGGGCGGCCAGTCCGTGCTGGCCAGCACCATGCGCTCCAAGCCGCAGATGACGCACGTCTTCCCCTTCTGCTGCGTGCAGCCCTGGTCCATGGGGGGCAAGTTCCTGCGCCAAACCACCATCGGCATCCTGCAGTACATCCCCATCAAGCTGCTCATGAGCATCGTCATGCTCATCACGAGCCTGGCCGGGGTCTACGGGGAGGGAGAGCTCATGAACCCGTTGGTGAGCTACGGCTACGTGTGCTTCATCCTCAGCGCGTCGCAGACGTGGGCGCTCTACTGCCTGCTCATCTTCTTCCATGGCGCACACGAAGAGCTGCAGCCCATGCGGCCGTGGCCCAAGTTCCTGGCCATCAAGGCCATCATTTTCTTCACCTACTGGCAGTCCATCATGATCAGCATGCTCGTGAGTGTCGGAGTCATCTCGGAGAAGTGGCACATCGGCTGTCCGGACTGCTGGGACGCGCAGAAGATTGCCTCGGCGCTCAACGACTTTGTCATATGCGTGGAAATGCTGGGCTTCGCGATCGCGCACCACTACGCGTTCGCGATTGAAGACTTTTTGTCGCCGTCAGGGACCGCGGGCGTTAGTGTGCCGTCTTCAAACGTCAAGGCGCCGCTGCTGGCCAACTTTATGGACGCCATCAATGTCACGGACGTGTCCACGGACCTCAAGAACTCGCGGAATGAGATTCTCACCAAGAAGCAGGCGCTGGCCGCCAAGTTCGAGCGCTTCAACTCCTCCTCGTCACCTGGCGGCGCCATGTTTTGAATGCAGCGCCGTGCCAGGACTTAGTGAAGGTAGCGAGCGTGAGAAGAGGGAGCAAGATACAGTAAGCACACGCCTAATTATTACATTTCGATTTGTACGTTGCATGTTGGATTGAAGACAAAGTGAATACAACACGATCGATGGATGATGACACTGACCAAAAAGACATTTCTTGCGGGGCGGGTCGAGGCCCCGTCTTCTAACACCGAGAGCTTACACAATCCTGTGTCCGTTGCTGCGCGATTTCCCCCCTCCGTATTTAACTACTACGATTCGTGTCCAACTTTCCCGTTCAGCTACGACTTCGTATGGTGGCATGGCATTCCTGGCTGCTCACCATCATGTTCCACGTTTGAAAAAGCGCAGCACGACAGGCCGCTTAACGGCGCGCAGTGTCGCCATCGACGAGTGGAAGGTCGAGCCGCTAATCTCCATAGGCCCGATCCAAGTCAGCACGTCTCCTACCGACACCTTGTGCAGCATGGGACCACCCGAATCCAGATCCACCTTTGTCACCTTTGGTACGTCATTGTCCGAGCTAAACACGAGTCCAAGGTTGGCATTCTCCCGCCAGATGAGCTCGTACTCACGGTCCTTCAGCGGCGGTCCGCGCGGCAGCGCTTGATCCGACTCGTCATTTCGCAGGGAAGCATATGCCGCGGCCGACGCACGCCGGAAGCGCAGTACTGCTGGTTTCGGCAGCCGCGACAGGTTCTCGAGCGTTTGCTTGAACTTGGGCTGGGGCACAATATTCATGTTGTTGGCGGCGAAAAGGATGTCACCAGGCGACACGTGCTCAATGTTCTTGAGGTTGCTCGTGCCGGTCACACGGGCCACCACCGGGAATCTCGTCGTCGGATGCACCCGCAGTGTCAGACCAAGTGCCGTACCCTCCGGCCATACCACTTCGTACACATCGCTGTCCGTCTCCAGTTCTTTCTCCTTGGATCGACTAGCCTCGCTGGTGGTGGCCATTTGAGGCGCGGAGCCATGACGATGACCACTCCGTGACAGCGGCTTCAGCGGTGTGTCGTCAATCGGATCGCTAGAGGACTTCGCCAGCGGAGACTTACGCAGCCCATGTTCCAGGTTGCGAAGCTTGTTTTGTGTGTCCGCGATACGGTGGCTCATGTCGTTCCGATGTGCACTGCCGTGGTCCGGGCTGTTCATAGTCCGAGGAGAAGGGTCCTTGCTGGTGAGCATTATAGGCGCAGCCACGTGGTGGTGTCCTCCTCTTGATCCGTGTGGCGAGACTCGTGATGCATTAGATGACGAGCCGTTCGGTTGCCTTGCGTCATGCGCCGACCGCTTGGCTTCCTGGTCAGCATGACCTCGGTATTTACTTGGTGCAGCTTCCATAGGAGCGTGCTGCTGTGACTGCGATACATGCTGCTGCTGTTGCTGTTGTTGTGACGAGTGTGTCTGCCTGTCCTGATGCTTCCTGTGGTCGTTCAGCGTTTTCGTGTTGGTAGCACTATTAGCGTTTTCCTTCGCGTGATTGAGAGCTATGCTCATCTTCTTGAGCGGATTAATGAAACTTCGCGGTGTGGGAAGTGCTGGAGTTGGCGGGGGCTGCACAGCCTTGGGGGGTGACGGTGCGGCCGCAGGCGTCGAGTTCTCACTCGCAGAGGACGACAATGACGGGGGGGGTGAAGACGTTGAAGATGTGGATGTTGACGAAGATACTGACGTTGATGAGGATGCCAGTGACGACGTCGAAGCCGTAAACTTGGACGCCGAATGAACCCCTGAAGAAGACAAAGCTGCGATCGCGTCTTCCGGGGAGCCCTTCTTGAACCGAATTATCAGAGGACGCTTGGCTGTGCGCAACTTTAGCAGGGACTCGTGGAAGGTCAGGTCCTTGACACTCTCGTCATTAATCCACATGATGCGGTCTCCTGAGCTCACAAACGCTGCCGCATTGTTTGGGGCGCCCTTAATCTTCACTTTGATGGACTTGGCGCTGCCCAAGTCAGCGACGATCATGTGGCCCGCAGAGTTCGGACGTACAGTGAAGCACAGCGGCTGCTTCTTCTCCCAAATGTGGTCGTACTCGTCGTCGGTTGGTTCCGGGCGCGCAGAAACCTTCTTGTTGCCTGGGCAAAAGAACAGTGATACCGGCTTCTGCACCTTTTGCAGGAACTTAATCGCCGTGTTAAAGTTGCCGTCCGCGGTGTTGTAGCTGCCGATCTGCACAAGGTAGTGGCCTGGCTGCACGTCCTGCACCTGCGGCGAGCGGTTCTTTCCCGTAATTCGCGTCACAAGCGGGTACGGCACATCCTTGCTCGCAATGAGACTAATGCCCAGCGGCCCATCGATCCACTTAATCTCGTACTTGGACTCCAACTTGACCGCGGGTTGCGGCGGGAATTTCTCATTCTCCGCTGCCGTCAGCTCGTCGAACTTGGCTGCCAGCTTCAAGCCAATAGCACTCTTGACCTTGGGCTGCACGGGCTTCACCGCCATCGGGTCCGCCATCAGTCTCCTGAATACCAACTTGCAGGGTTTGGGCACCTCTTTGAGGTAGTTAATCGCCTCCAGGAACTCCATGTCGCGGGTCGCGCGCTCCCCAATGCGCATGAGCAGATCGCCCACATCCACGAGGTGAATGCCGAAAATCGAGCTCTTGCCCGTGATCTTGGACACCGCCGGCATCATCCTCGACTGCGAGTGGCGCAGCCTCAGACCCAGCAGCCCTCCCTCCCAGAGCAGCGTGCACCTGTTGCTGGTCGCGTTGTTCGACATGCTCGACGTGCTCCCGCTCATGGAGGCCAGCAAGTCGAGCGACGAGCGCCTCAGGTGGACAAACTCCTCCTCGGCCGGAGCGTGCTCGTTGGGGTCGCTCCTGTCGTCGTCGTCGTCCTTGTCCACGCCCTGGTCCTGCGCGCCCAGATGAAGGTCCAGGTCCGCGTTCTCCAGGGCCTCCAGGTCGTCCAGGTCGCCCTCGTCCAGCGAGTCGCTGGCGCTGCGCGCGCGCTCGCTGCCGGAGGACAGCGTGTCGTCATTCAGGTCGTCGTCCAGGTCCATGTCCAGGCTCTCGAGGATGTCCGCGAGGCTGTCGCGGCCGCCGCTCACGCTGCCGGAGCCCAGCGCGGGCGCGTCGTCGTCGTCGTCCATGGTTTCCTCGCGCGCCTGCTTGGACAGCGAGCCGCGCTCGGGCGCCACGGCCCCCGACGGGATCATGATGAGGTCGTCCAGCATGTCGAACACGTTGTCGCCCAGGTCCGGCTCCACCTTGGCCAGCGACGCCGTGAGCGACTGGCGCGCGCCAAGCTGCATGCTCATCTCCATCTGCATCTGCATCTGCTGCTGGATCTTCTGGTGCAGCTCGAGCTGGTGCGCGAGCAGCTCCTCGTTGGTCAGGGGCGCGGCGGCGTCCGGCGGCGGCAGGGACGCGGCGAACATTCCTCCAACGCCAGTGCACTGGACGTCCGTCGACGAGAGGGGGAAGGAAGAGCGACTGAACAAGTCACAGACTGCGTATTGTTCACCGGCCGGGTGGTTTGGTTGTGACGCCCGGGGTTAAGAACCGCCTACCCGCTCGTTTTACGCCCCCGGGGTCCGTTACGAACCGATAATGTTGCAAAAATGCCCAATCCGAGCGCCGGATTCGCCGTTAGATAGCAAATTGATAGAGGGAAAGTAAGAGGGTGCACCAAGTCGGAGAACCCCTAGCCCCCGTGCGTTGGCATTGGTGGAAAAGGCGGCATGCCTCTCCCCCCGGACATTGGCAAGCAAGACTGCACACGTCGCAGGCTCAGGATATTGTATATCCTACCATTGCTGCACCATGTACATGTACATGCCTGTTGCATGTATTACCGAGTAATTCTAGGCTGGCACAAAGGTATCTGCTAATACTAGTGCATGCATGTGCGTTCTTATCCAATTGAGAGCGACGACGCGACGGCAGGACGGAACTTTTTGCCATTGTCCAGCGGAGACCGAGTGCTGGAGAGACTCAGAGAGATCCGGCGTGTCGATCGCCGCGGTGGCGCCCAAACGGGGCGTGTCTGAGGCTGTGGTGGAGTCTCCACCTCGAGCTCGGCACAGTAAGAGACTTCGGATGGGTACACGCAGAGTGCAGCCAGATGGCGAGCGGGAACTGCGAGACGGCGATCACCAGCGTAGCCGGCGCTGTCAAGCGAGCGATGGCGCTCACTTCTCCTTTGTGCATGGCGCGACGTTCCGCCCCGAAAAATCCACTGCCATTTCGGTGGCGGGTCAACTGCGGGGCGGTGGCCAGCAACTTGCAACATGATGAAGCCAAGCTGTTCGATGAGACTTTGCAACAAGCCGACGACGGACTCAATTGAACGAGCTGGTGCAAAGCCCCACGTGATCTTGTTCGATTGCAGGCACAGCCGATATACACTTTTACACCTTCCCGGGTTGAAGGAGGGAGGGAGCATCAAAGCACTGGCGAGATCGTGAGCAGAGACACAAGTGCATCGGAAGTTAAGCTACTACTTTTTGGGGTCGAAAGGTTATGGAGAACGACCGCAGTCGGGCTTCAATCACGCGCGGAGGCGGTGGAAGCTGGTCAGAAACCACGGGTGCTCCTGTGGCAAGCGGTGAAGTTTGCGAGTGTGAGCTGCTAGGTCCGGTCTAAACGCAGGGGGGGGGGGGGGGGTACTGGTACGTACGTACCAGGTGAGTCCGCACTTCCAGTGCGACGCCGACGAGCAGCACGTCGAAGAGGAAGCGCACCAGGAAGAGCGCGTGGGGCAGCAGCGACACTAGCGACCACACGTCTACAATCGCGATTGCTGTTATTCCAATGCGAAGACCAGTTGGCAAAATGAGAGACGATGAAGGAAAAAAAAAACTTGGGTGTCCGCAGCGGTGTGGGTTCGTACCGGAGACGTAGACAGTCAGCAGCGCATCGACTCTGAAGTAGGTTGCGGCGACCAGGAACCCGTTGCTGAGCATGGCGAGGACTAGGAGAGCGGGGCGCACTGCGACCACACGCTCAACATTTTCCAGTCCTCTCGGAGACTGGTACGCGTCAACGTGATACCATCCATCTAACGGTGGTGGTTAAACACACACAAAGAGTGTGAGCTCAGGTGGGGCTATGTATCTCGCTTATAACCACGCTGCTCCAAACCTGTGTCGGCGGGACAGAGCAAAGCGACCGTGAGTAGGAAGTTTACTCCTGCGGCGACAGCAATCGGGAGCTGCAAGTACAGAAGAATGAACGATAACAGTTATTGACGTCCAGTTGTTCGCGCTTCCTGCCTACTATTTGTACTTGCCTGCATTCGTCGAAGGCGGATTTCGCTGCACGGGTCGGTCAGCAGGTTTGTCGTCACCAAAAGCTACTGGCATCCAGTTGCTGCGAGTTAGAGCAATATTTACTTGGGGTATGGGCGGTGACCAACGCGTTGTTTTACCCGCGCCAGTTTGTCCTCGTCTTGTCCAGGATAGAAAGGGGACTCGGAGCTTGGAATGGAGGGATGTCCCGCCACGGACCAACCCAACTTTGACCGTCCGTCCATCGTCAGAAGCTGCACGGGCGCAATTTGGCGCTGGTCACTTGCACCGGTGGCTCTGGCATTTCTGTCTTGGAAGAACAGGCTGCGGCCACTCAAATCCGGTCGGCAATGGAAAACCATTGGGGCTTCGGGGTGGCTCGAGCATGGCGTCTCCGTCTCAACAATGTGCGAGGGCGGGGTCGCTTCAGTCAGAAGAACTTCATCTGCAGATTCCATCATGGTGCTCTCTTCCTTGTCGTTCATAGACCCCAACCAAGTGAGGGTTTTTATTTTTCCAGACGTTTCGAGCAGTTAGAGGAATGAAATGGAGAGAGTCCGTAAGACCGCAAATAACCCGACGCCGCGAGAACGGACTCAAACCAGCGCGTTAGTCGTGAACGAGTCTGCACTCGCTTCTGTCTACAATGCAGCGGAATCGAACCATTTCCGGTACGATCTTCCTCGCTCGAGTAGTTCATCTTGCTGTGTTGCTAACATTGATTTCGTGCCTTCCGTGGAGTAGAGCACTCGACGGCCGAGGCGAATCCCTTCACGCTTCCATCCGATGAGGAGGTTTTCCGTATGCGAGAGACGGAGAGGCAGCGAAAGGAAGAAGTACGTCCAGCTTGACTAGTCATTTTTGTGCAAACAGAGTCTCATGGATGGTAACTTTTTTTCTTACAGGAGAAGAGTAGGAATTCGCGGCTCAAGATCTACGAGAAGACCACGGCCTCGTCCAAGATCGGCAATATTCGTCGCTTCCGCTCTGACGAGGCGGTGAGGACACCATGACAACAGCGTTCATTGAAATTTAGTGCTCCCGATCTCATACATGTGTGTGGGTGTGTATTCTTTCTTGCAGCCGAGTGGCGTAGATAACTACTCGGCGTCCCAGTCTCGCCAAACACGGGGCCTCGTGGCCGCGGCGACCGCTACCATTTCCAACGACCGACTCCGCGAGAAAGAAAACATGGCCGACTTCATTGCCAAGAAGCGCGAGATGTTCCTCGTGCAGATGTCGCTGGACACGAAGCGCGAAGAGATCCGCAAACTCGAGGAGAAGGCGCAGCTGAAGGAGGAGGCGCTGAAGAAGAGCGAGCTCATGCTCGAAGAAGACGCCGTGCGCTTCGATACGTTTCTCAAGGAGAACGACAAAAAAGCGCACGAGGCGATCAAGCGCGCCGAGAAGGAGACGAAGGCCAAAGCGGACAAGGTGCAGGAGATCAAGAAACTGAACCAGCAGATCCAGCTCGTGCAGAGCGACATGTCGAAGCTTAGCGAGCAGCTCCAAGACTGTCTCCAGTACAAGGCCTTCCTGGACGAGCTCACGCCTCAAGAGTACGAGGTCGAGCAGCGCGACAAGAAGCGAGCTCGGCAAATGGCGCGCCTTCAAAAGCGCAAGGACAAGATTCTGCGGGAGTGGGAAGGGCAGAAGGCCAAAGCTCTCGCCGAGATCGAAGAGCGCGAGCGCGCGGAGAAGGAGCGTCCGGACTCGAAGAACGGCAAGAAGAAGCCCGACAAAGCCGTCAAGGTGAAGGAGATCATCGTACCACCGATGCCCAATGTGGACAGCATGCCGCTCACCAGCAGTGGGGAGGAGGTCCCCATGTACTTCCAGAATCCGCAGCAGCTGCTGGACATCTTCACGGCGCTGGAGGAGAGCAATCTCTTCCTGATCCAGAACAGCCAAGAGACTGAGCAAACGCTGGAAGAGCTCAAACAAAACTACCGCGAGACGAAGAAGACCATGGACCGCAAGACGCAGGCTCTCAAGACGAACGTCGATGGCTTGCAGCAGCAGATCGGGACGGAGGAGAGCAAAGCTAGTCAGCTGAGACTGAGGTCTCAGGGCGGCACTGGGGAAAATGCGCAGGAGCGAATGCTGAAGGAACTGCAGGACCGAGTGCTCGAAGTGTACAAGCGCTGCGGCTTCGAGGCCGAGACGAACTCCTCGACGCTGTACATGCTCACGGACCTGGAGGCTCGTCTCGAAGACCTGCTGAGTGCAATCGAGCAAATGCCCGAGGACTACGTGGCGAAAGCTGAGAAGGAGAAGGAAAAGGAGCGTCGCGAACGGGTTCGACAGGAGCGAATTGCGCAGCAGCAGAAAATGTACGAAGAGCGCATGAAGAAGTCGATGGAGAGGAGTATGCAGGCGCCCAAGAAGCGGAAGGAGAGGCAGGTCATGTGGCGATCGCAGCCAGCGCGTCAGATCAAGCACGCCGAGGACGATAATAAGGTCGACCAAGGCGATGAGGCTGATCACCACCACTTTATCTGGTAACGTCGGCGCGAATGTGAACTTGATCGCGCACCACTGAATGAAAAAAAAAAAAGCACCAATAGCTGCTAGGAATGCCATTATTGGGACCGCACATCACATGAATCCAAAACATTTTTTAATTACTCCTTAGCTCCTCAGTTACACTCTACTTCGTAGCTACGGAAACCAAAGGAAAATCGCACGATTTGATTCAAAGAGAGGTGTCATTCATCACCAAGTCAACCTTTTCAACCTTACAACTAGAAATGATCCTTACCTTTTCATTTCAAATCCTCTCCGTCATGTGTTTGAGCTGCGAGCAATCAATGACGCTGGTGTTCTTCGCAAGCTGCTCCTGTTCAGCTGCAGTCTCGCCTTCATCGGTATGATGTCGAATCCGTGAGCTCTGAAGAGAACCACTTCTCAAAGCAAGGATGTGACGCACATGCTGTATGTGCATCATGAAAGATAGTAGCCCATAGAAACTGGAGCGGACGTCTGGGTAGTCACGGGGCCACTTCGCGTGAGCAAAATACGCGTCCACAACCTCTGTAGTCGCTGTGTTCAGCTGCAGCGGGTTGAGCTCCTGTAAATGGACGCTTAGCTCAGCAGGATCCAACAAAAAGCTGCAGGCGGAGCTCCAGCTGGAGGCTCCGACGATTTGCCGAGGCTTCGGCCACGCGTAGTCAGGGTGGAGCAGAACCCGCGTAGCCTCAACCAGCACCGCCTCGGATACAAGATAAGCGTCAAAAGCTGACGCATGGTCGCTCTCTTCCCCGCCCCCGTCGTCTAGCTGAACAGGATCGAGCTCGGCTATTTGACAAGCGGCGTGGTTTAAAGCCCGTACGGCTTCTA
Organism: Phytophthora pluvialis; assembly: GCA_001314425.1. Lineage (NCBI taxonomy): Eukaryota > Oomycota > Peronosporomycetes > Peronosporales > Peronosporaceae > Phytophthora > Phytophthora pluvialis. Next base: position 15,881 of record LGTU01000153.1, read on the forward strand.
GAAGGTCGAAGTCTCGAGCTCCAGTCTCTCCGAAAGCGTTGACACCATTGTTGTCGCCTACGATGTACGCCACGTGACATGGAAGCTCGTGGTGCTCTGGATACAGCCACCAGTGAAGCTCGTGCACGAATACGTTCGCACTCGCCACCGTCGCACCACAGTCTGCAGCAAAGAGGACGACGACCTGGTCCCGTGCTAAGGTCTGCAGAAAAGTGTCTCGCACGTGGAAACCGAGCTCATCGTCAATCGAATGCCCTTCACTTCCGTCAACAAAGCACAGAAAACTGTTCTTGTTGCAGGCGAAGGACGCAAAATAATGCTCCAGTAGCGGTAACAACCACATGGAAGATGACACGGATCCAAGCACGAGCACAATCGGTGGAGCTAGCGCTGCACAAACTCCGCAGTATCCGTGGTAAATGAGTTCCAGTGATTCCGGCGCTATGGTGCCTGCGTGCTCTATGAGCTCTTGGATTGCGTGTAGCCGTCGAGTTTGAATCATGGCGCAAGTGGAGCACCTTAACAAGGAATCGGATGCTGTCTCGGGTACGAGGACGAGATCAGGCTCGTACAACTTGGTACGCGCTTCGGTGTACGCTAAACACGAAGGACACTTCTCTTCACCTTCGCTTTCGTTGCGTCCATACATTAACCCTACAGCAAAGCGACGCGAGGCATTCACGCAGCGAAGGTACTCCGACAGCGCGATACGTAGGGACTGTCGTGTTGGAACACCACCCAGTGAGAAAGATGGCGACAGCGTGGGGCCCAACCACGTGACTTCGAGCAGCAAATGGGCTCGAAACTCGGTCTTCTGCTGGACAATGGACACCGCAATGAAACAGAACACGCCGCCGATCTTACACGCGTACTTCGCGAGACGCAGCACACGAACGTAGTTGGCAAGCTTGCCCGCCCACTTCGGTGATATCGTTGCCTTCCAGTTGAAATGAGGTTCCTCACCATTACCTCGTACGGGGGTCTGTTCGAAGCGGATCAACGACATCAGATCTGCAAAATTCGAGGATGAAAGATGCACATTGTACGGGTTCATTTGGCGCTTGTAGAGCACCAGTTTGTTTGCCGAAGGGTGAGTTGCATCGTGTACAGGGTCACTTTTCCTGGGTTTTGGGATCAGCTCCACGATATACTCAACCTCACTTGTGTCGTACATGTGGACAGCATACTTTACTCGATTCACAACCACCTCGCTCGAATAAATCCGCTGCCTAAGGACGCCACTCGAGGTAGCAGCCGCATTATCTTGGCGCTGCTACTCAGATTTGAAATTATCGGCGTGGTGCTTCCATACGATCGTTGCGTGCCCTGATGACCCCCACTGGACGTCCAGATCGCTGCCAATAACAAGCCGATGAGCTGCAACGGCATGCTCCGTAAGTAAAAAGTCTTCGTCATGCCATGAGCCCACCACAAAGCGCACGATCGACTGATTATCCGTCCTCAGATACACTGCCACAAGAGAATAACTGTCTGCACGTGCGCGACGCATTCGAACACCTTCTTTATGGACGCACAATAGTGATCGGTCGTGTTCACGCACCCGGAGAGGGGCAGGACATGGCGCTCCAGACCAAACGAGGCGAAATTGCCGACGCCGCTTTTCGTACAGCAAGCACAACCACCTGCAGAATGCCCCCAAGCCTTCACTCGTGCGCCCGTACCCAAGCGAATTGAACTCTCGAAGTGTCATGACCATTGTGAATGCCGCTGACGAGCTGGGGTCGTACGCCACGACACGAAGCCCCTCCAAATTGTATCCACGAGCGTTCCTTGTGTACACAGATACCACAAACTGCTTCCCGTTCATGTCATGGATGCACTTGAACATGGCACAGGACGCTACCCGATCCATTGTTTCTTTTTGCGCCTTCAATCGCGCTCTTCGCTTCGCTTCACGCTCTGTTGCCCGAGACAAGGTATCTTCCCATTTCATAGCCACATTTTCGGCTCGCCTGCTATCTAATACTCGCTCGTTTTCCTTTGAAGCGCGAGATTGTTGGTCAAGGCGCGCTCGTTTCAGATACAAAGACGTTTGACGCTTCTCTTCCAGCTGACGATCCGTAGTCCCAGGGTTCGCGCGGTTTGTTTCACGAGTACTCGAATTCCTCTTTACGATCGCGCGAATATCATTCTCAATGTCCGCTGCGAAGTTCTCGTAGGTGGTCGTATTTATCTCCTCCGGACCCTCAGCAACAGGCTCTGGGTCGGTCTGAGGACGTTTGTGTGGGATCCTTTTCTTCGGTCGCAACTTGGAACTTCGCTCTTCAGTCGTTTTGCGGATTCCTTCACGCCTTGCCGCTTCTTCTTCCTCTTGTTTCTTCTTGTACCTAGCCACTCGTTGTTTATCCTGCTCGAGTGTAGGGAATCATCAAGTTAGCTGCAAGCTTGCCGCTCAACAACAAAAAGCTATGGAGTATAATAACTACCTTCTCCACCCTTAACTCACTCATCCGAGCCTTGCACTTGTCCGATTCCCCCCCGAAGTGCTTCTCCTCACCGTTTAGCACTGCAAGGCAATGCTCCAATTTATTTACCAGTTTGGCATAAAACTTGAGTGCTTCTTGTCGGTACATATCACGACAGTGCCTACAAAGTAAAAGCATGAGTCGAGCACAAAGTTTCGCTCATTCGTAGTGAAAAGGAAAGCTGAAGCGCGTGTCGTACCAGACACGATGGTGCTTTGTGCGATCGCAGTCACGGCGAAGCGCTGTCCAGCTCGTCTTACAAGTTCCACGCGCGTTAAATTCCACCAAGTGTGGTATCAAACTGACACCAAAAGAATACCAACCTGGTTCCTCAAGTCTCGAACTGTACGCTCTACCTGCGCACGCTCCCGACGAAGCAGAGCTGATCGGTACTCGACTGTCCTAAATACAGCAAGGTCAAACGGTTCTTCATTGTCAGATTTCCCAACTTTGCTCGCAAATGACCGAGTCATGGAAACATTAGCGACGCACTTTAATTGCGAGTTCAACGTTGCAATAGCATCGTACACGGCTGGCGGTTCCGTAGCGTTATTGATGGTACCACGATCAAAAGTTGAGGGGCCTCGGTTCACGTACTCTTGGGCTGCCTTGAGTGCTAGCTGGCGACCGTGAAAACTTTCTTCATCCATCAGTACCTCCTGAGCAGCAGCAATACGCGATCCATCCATGACATCATCTTCAGGGCTAATACTAGCCAAAGGCTTCACCAGAGGCTGAGGCGGTGGATGTTTCTTCCATCGAGTCTTAGATACTGGATTTGGTTCGAAGGCAGCCGGCTTTGACGGGTTTGGGATATTACCTTGCGTACTGGTAAGCTTAGTATTCCGACGCCAGCTAGCAGAGCTCCAGTATTTCAGCGAACGATCCTCATGAACAGTCATGGCGAGTCGGGAACTGACAACGTCATCAAGAGCCCTGTCGACGATGAACGGGTTGCGCACAAGACGGAATCCAAGCCACTCCACCAAGTCGCCAACTTGATCCAGAAAATCGAGGTCTTCGCACATACCCAACAAGTAATTCGAGTTGTCGTAGATGTAGGGCCGCGGAATTCGCTCATGGACAACTTCCCTCCACGCTTGGATGGTCTCGACAACATCCACCGAAGCCGCTCGAGCTAACAAAAGTAAATCCCCGAGTACGTGGATTTCCTTGCCCTCTGCAATCTCGAGAGCGTCGAGCCCGACACGCTTTGCCTTCTTCTTCTGTTTGGGTTTCGGAAATATCTTGGAACGCTCGCAATTCGGTTGTTCAGGTGAAGAATCCCGCCACGAATGCGGGGCAATGATCGAGAGCAACGCGCGAAGCTTCGCCTTGTACTCCTCTCTCACCGCAATGCTGCTCAGTACGGCGAACTCCGCCTCCTGGACCGACTTGATTGCACTCGCAGTAGTAGAACGTTTTTCTCGGCCATTGAGCTTCATCAAGAACAATGCTGCCAAGACCAAGGGACACCTGTAACGGTGGGTGTTGGTGGGACCTCAGAATCGTCAAGTGACCCGAGAACTCATCCATTTCTACAAGTGCTACACCCAACGCTCAACCCCTACGCGTCTCGGACCAAGCGGATCGACTCTAACCATGGCATGCCTTATGCTGACTTGTTGTTGCCCTACGTCGAAGATGAATAAAGGTGAGATGTACTCTGATCTACCAGGTGAGACTCGCTGCACACGGTCACTGCCAAATATCATCCAAATAAGTTCAATTATCCCTCGGTTCACTATTAATGCCGTCCTCCAAGTTCACGACTTTGAAGTGGGCGGCTTGGGACTTGTTCTCGGGTGTGCCTCGAATGATGGCGAGGTTATTGCTGTTCGCTGGTCCTTTCGCAGCGACCCAACCACCGAGCCCGAAGAAGCTGGATAGGCAGAAAAGTGGCGTGCTCGGCTTGGATTCCACGAGGAACTGCTCGTACGAGTTGAAATCTGCACCTCGCACTTTTAGGTTTCCGTATCGGTTGATGCCAAGAAAATTACTCGACTTTTCGCTTTGGAAGCCCCATACGTCGCTGTCGTCGCCCAGCGTGTACGCACGGAATGTGCACCCGCCTACCACAACATCAGCACTACACAAACCAAGATTCATCACCGTTTCGTTAGTGTAACCGGACAATAAGTTGGTCTAGGCATCCCACTAAAAATGTTGTGTGCTATCGTGTTGTGCACTATCTACTCCACATACCTCAGCAGCGCCTCTCCGTCCACATCCCGCAAGAATCTCCCCGTGCTGACCTCCTGAAAAGCACACCGGAAGCGAAACACCACCGGGATCTTCTTTCCCGCCAGTTTATTCGCCTGGATCCCGGTTCTCTTCATGTCGTGGTGCACTCGTCCAATCTTCGAGTCCAGCCTTTCCAGCTGCTCATTCTGCGTATCCAACGCACTGCCCAGTGCCAGCGACTGCTCCTTCAGCTCCGCCAATTGGGGCTCCAAATCTCGTAGAAACCTGTCGTGTATATCTTCACTAGACTTCTCAACAACCTGACTCTGTTGTTGCAGTCGCCGGTTCTGGTCACCGCTTGGTCGATTCTCCCCAAAAGTTGGGGACCCTCCTGCACCTGCCCCCCGTCTCTCATGAACACTCCCGTAGTGCATTCCCAATTGTTCCGGAGACTCGAACATTACTTTGCAGTCGGGGCAAATAAACCCCATTGCAATCTACACAGCAAATACAACAACAAAAAATAAGAAAACATAAACTAACAACCATTGTAATGACTTGAATTTTGTATACCTCCGAGGCCCCCTGATTGGCTGAAAGTTGAGGCCCTGTTGAGAGTTTGTTATAAAGCCATCCGGACCACGTCATCCCCCGGAGGACGCGCCTCGACATGTCCACGGTCGCCTGCGTCTCGTCCACCACGCGCTCGCTGCGTCCGAGCTGCTCCCCCTGCATGCTCAGCGTGTGCGCCGTGGCCCGCCCCATCTGCAGCGAATCGGCCGTGTCCCGCAGCGCCTGCGTGTGCCGCTGCTGCCACTCGAGAGGCGCGGCCGAGTCCTCGCGCTGTGCAGCCATGTTCTTCTCAGAAAATGGTTGATTAATGACACATTCGTACTTAAAGGGACCTTTTCTTCATGTGAATTTCAATGGTCGTATCAGAATGTAGCCATCTGCGAGCTGTTTGCCACGGCTACATCGAGTGCATTTGCTGAATGCAGCTCACTGACCTCATTGCATATTCTCGACAACACTAGCTTCAATCTCGCCGCCATCCAAGGCAGCACTTACGTCGATATCAAGCTTCATCCTTAATAGCATGAGCGAGGAGAAATCAATTCAGCAGGGGTGCAATAGGTAAAGGGAAAGAGCTTTTATTTAACTGGTAAAGTCGTGGAATCACGCAAGAAAGTTTACGCTTTACTCATGAACGAGCACTGCGCACTACAAGCAAACACACGCGGCCATTGCCACACCCTTATTCCGTAGCCACAAGCCAATATTTCTCGCGGTCCTTGGGGTCGCGTGGCTTGTACGCACTCAAGTACTCGTGCTGGAAACTCCGACACGTCTTGACAATCCCCGCCACGCCCTGGCCAACCGCCTCGACCCAAAAGCTGGCCATGAGTCCAAAAGGGGTCCACCTGGTCTCTTGTCTCTTGTCTCGATGGTCTTCAGAAGGAACAACTCGTTATGGCTGGTTAGCGTACTGCAGACCGAAATTCCAGCGGATTTTGCGTTCCAGCGGATCGGCCGATCCGCTGGCGTGTACTGCGCGCCATTCCAGCGGAATCTCGGCCTCATTTCAGCGGATTTCATCTGCCCGAATTCGGGCAGGCAGCGGATCGATCCAGCGGATTGAGAGAAAGACACCTTTATAACATCATGTACCGAACTAGGAAAGCATCGATTCCAGTTGTATTAGACTACCACCTTTCCGTCTCTACCAGCGAGGTATACCTTGTTGTCGTCCCACATCTCGGTGGTAATCTTGTCGCGAAGCTGCTTCATCGAAGCTTCGTCGGCATCGTCTACGCGGATATCGTTGCTGTCATCGTCGGTGTCTTCTTCATCTCTTTGCTGGGAAGCGCGTAGCTCGTTGTCGGCGAACTCGTCGTTATGGAGCGGACGAAATTGTGGATCGCAAACGCAGCTTGCACGAGTCCCACTCGAGCGCCAAAATCGTAGTTAGACATCGCTTGAAAAACGGGAAACTTTCTCTTAATTGATCCATACGTTCGTCAAACCTGACCGAGTAAGCTATCAAGGACGTGGCGATCAAACTGTTCGAAGACGAGCTAGGAGCAACAAGTGGAGTTGCTGGCCGCTTTCGGTTCATTCAGCTGCTAGCAAACAGTGATAATGCGGCGGCGGAATGGACGAAGAAATTCGTTTAGGAGTTCTTGTCGGGCTACACGGACTTCTCGTGTGGCTTCGCTTTTCCTTTATAACTGAATACACGTCTTCTTCTAATGCCCTCAGCTTTAAAATATCTCACAGGGCAGTTCAGTGGATTGCCATCCAGCAAAATCGTGTACTGCGATACAATCCAGCGGATCGGCCATTCGAGCGGAAGACTTGGAAAGCACAATCCACTGTTTCATTCCAGCGGAATTGCAGTACGCAGCCTATCTGGCTGCCCCGTGCTCTCTCCTTAACGGTCTTCTCCAGGACTTGAAGAAGACTTGTCGGGGATCTTTCCTGACAAGACTGGAGTTTGCCCCAGCAATTGTGGAGTCAACGACCTTGTCTCCCATCAAGTCGATCACCAGCGGCTTGGTACAACAGGCCAATTTCATGGCTGGCATCGCTGGCGTCGCGCGACTTCATGTGTGACTGAAGCACGACAGTCAACTTCTGCCGAGGTCGGCTTGACTACTGAAGAGAAGCAGGAGCCTTTTGTGCTCGACTTCTAGGTGATCGTTGTATTTAAAAAAATGAAGTCTAAACCTTAAAAGCTAGCCTTTTAGGTTCTAGACGTTTTCTAAAGTTTAAAATCACAATTGTTGTGTGGACTAAATTTCAGTCTCACAGTCGGCGACAGCATGGCGGGGCTCGTGGAGAAGCTCGTGAACCTCGTGGGGCGGTGCGTCCTCTCCTGCTGCCCTCTGCCTGCCTCTCCCACTTGTCTCCACTAACGCTGCCCTCTCTCCACCCAGCGCCTTCTACGCGGACGAACACGTCGTCGTGCTCAGCGCTTTGATCCGCGAAAAATTCATGAAGGTCCGTTCCATCTCCTCACGCGCGCACTGTATACTATTTTCTAAATTGTATTACTATATTTGTTTACTCAGGACGACGAGATGGGGAACGCCGTGAACATGCAGACACGCCAAGTGCGCAAGATCATGAACGAGCTGCATCAGGACAACCTTGTCTGCGAGTGAGAGCTGCCGTCCACTACATGCAGGCCCTGCTGTGTGGAGTAGTATAATACTCATCTAGTAGTACTACTATTTCTTATTTGCTCTGGTCAGGGAGGTGCTGAACGACAAGCGGCTCGGCGGCAGCTCGTCCACGTCGTACTGGTACATTGACTACAAGTACTTTGTGGACGTGGTGCAGTACCGACTGTACCTGATGCACGAGCACCTCAAGGACAGCGAGCAGCTGGAGATCGAGCGGCAGACTTTCCAGTGCAGTGACCCGGAGTGCGGACGCGAGTACACGGCGCTGGAGGCGCAGCTGCTGCTCATGCCCGGGCAGTATCAGTTCCGATGCGGACACTGCAACGAGCTGCTGCTGGAGTGCGACAACAACGACCGCCTGCAGCGGATCCAGGAATTGCAGCGCAAGTTTAAGGACCAGATGAACAAGCAGAACGGCATGCACGAAGGCGTCTACGAGGTGCTGCGTCGCATCGGCGACTTTGTGAAGGAAGGCCACGTACTGCCGAGTAATTTGCCGAGCGACAACCGAGCTGCTGGAATTGGAGGCAATAGCGCGCGTGCTGGTAACGGTGCTGGTGGAGGTGGCCGAACAGGCGGCGGCGGTGGTGGCGGTGGCAACCGTGGAGATGATCAGAACAGCCAGTCCTACTTGTACCCGTACGGCGCGCAAGACCAAGAGATTATCGTGGACATTGCAGGCAACGACCAGGCTGAGGACGAGTATTTAGCGAGTAGAGAGCGGAATGAGGACAAGGAGGCTGCAAACCAACAGGTCGCTGCCCCTCGCGCGTTGCCGGAATTCCTGCAGGGCAGCTCTATCAGTGGGCACATGGCGGCAAAGCACCTGCAGGCCGCTGCTGTTGCTGCAGAGGAGAAGCCGATTCCCATGGAAACTAGCATTCAGGGTGTGGACCCTCTCACTCAGAGTGAGATGACAGAGGAGCAGCGGCAGGAAGCGTTCAAGCGGGCGTATATGGCCGAGCTGGAGCGCTACAACGAAGAGAACCACGAAGGAGAGGTGCAGGTACAAGTGGACAAGCAAGGCTGGGACGCCGAGATGAACGGCGATGCCATGGACGAGGAAGAGCTCGAAGACGTCGAGTGGGAGTGGTGCTCAGACGACGAAGGGGGCAGTAATGACGTGGAGGTCACCGTCAATGGTCAGCCCAAGCGGTTGGATGGCGTCGATGATGAAGACCTGCTGAACATGACGGAAGAAGAGTTCTTGGTAAGTTTTGCTGCTACGATTTGTCGCTGCCAGCACGAACAGAGTGCATGTACTGACGGACTGCGTACCACTCTTTTGTCGTCCCTTTACAGAGCTGTTACCGCATGTGCCTTGCTGAGGACGGCGAGTCTCAATAACCTAAAGAAGGAAGCGTGTACATTTGGCGCAATGCGCAACATGAGAGCAGCAAGAACAATGATCCGTCGACCTCGGACTGACCGAAGCAATTAGAAAAATGGATAGAAACTGAATCGCTAAATTGTTCTTGCGTTTTGGCGCCAAGTTTTGTCTGACTGGAGCTGGCGTGCTGTCCCTTGACACTGGTTTTACTGCTGGTACCCTGGCTCGTCGTCAACGAAGACTCCTTTGTGATGGTGCCGAATACTCGTGATGGAGGTGATCTGTCGGCCGTAGTTCTCAGTTGTGTTGTCTCTTTGCTGCAGCTCTGGAGGCGTCGTCGACTTGGTCGCCTCAAGCGCAGCACGCTTCTGCATGACGACAATCATCGGGTCAGTGAAGTACATCCAAGAACGCTGTGCCACGGTGTCTCGCTGCGGCTCCGAGCTCCTTTTGTAGACCTCGCCCATCGCCCCGGACGCGGCCTTGCCGCGCTCAACAGTTCTTCCACCCGCTCCTCCTGCAGCGATCATGGCCCCAGCAGTCGACGCGTACGAAGGTTGAGATGAAGACGCGAAGTGGTTGATGTGCACCCGATGCTGAGTCGAGATCAAGCCTCGATCAGGCTCTGGATCCGGCACAGGGAGCACCGATCGAAACCCACGACTCCAGTCGAGTCCAGCGGTCTGGCGAATTGCCTCGTCGACGTTACCGTCGCTGATCATGCGTGGCTTTTGACGCTGTTGTACAGAGGACGACAGGGAAAGACTCGTGAGCCGCAGTCATCCGAAACGAGAGCTTGTCCTACGAACGTACCGGGATAATCGGCTGGGCCCCGCTGAAATCTGTTCCTGTTGTCGTCCCATACTCTTTCTGCAGCACAAGAATTCCGATGAGATGGCGATCGCATGAAGCCCGCAAAGCTACCACGCTTACCACTCCATCACGAGGAAGTACGCCATTCAAAGGTGCGGCGCGCTCTTCATACCAGTTATCTGGGCACAGAAGTCGAACGTCAGGCACCACAACGATCCACCTTGTGAACACGTCGACACCGTACCATTCAGAGTTTCGCGGTGATAGCTCTTCAACGCCATGGCGTAAAAGTTGACGACTGGGAGGAACTCCTCAATGTGTACCGCAGATCGACGGCATTGACCTCCACCAAGAGCTTGGCACCTTCCCAAGAATAGGAACACAATATTTAGCGGCGACAAGTCCAGCGCAACATCTCGTCCAGCTCTATTGACGGGCTCCTGCGAAACGGACAGCCAGCCGGCTCGAAACGAGGGAGCCACAGCTTTACCGAAGAGAACTCGCGAGCGTGGAAGTGAGTTGAGGTTGCGTGACGTTGGGTAGCGGCTTCAACTGGCAAAGTCATGAGCCATCGACTGTCCCAGAGTGCACGTCACACCAAGGACTTGTTGGAGGAACTCGAGCGCGACAAGGAGCTGGACGTGCTTCGTGAATACCTGACACGGTTCGAGTTGTTCCCGAGGCAACGTGACCCAGCAGCGGCGCCAATTCGTTTCGAAGAGCTCAAAGAGCTGGCGAAGCACTGGAAGCTGCACCGCCAACGGAACTTCTGGAAGACCAACACCACCAAAGAGGACCTCGTTCGAACGCTGTACCGCCACATCAACACGAAGATCATCCCACAGGAAGCCCGAGATGAAAACAATGGCCATGGATCCCCTACGCACATGATGAACAGCCCCGGCGGCGCCGTGTCATTACCCGTTCCACCGCCGGCAAGGCACACTTCCGTGGCAGTGACCGAGTCGCCACGAAATCGGTCCATCACAGCAGGCAATCGACCCACTCCATCACCAAGTCAGGGGCCGAGAGTAGATAACGTCTTCAGCGGCTACAGTGGGGATCTCTTCGGCCAGCGTGGCAACTACGAAGACGGCATGATCTACTTGTCCCGCTTTCGCAAGCCGACGACGATCCTGAACGACATGGACGGAACCATCGGCTCGCTCAATAGCGGCGCGGGCGGTAGTGACTCGACCTTGAGTCGCCACAGCAAGAGCAAAGAAGAGGAAGACGATGACGACGATGAGCAGGAACCAAGTGCCGATGCCCTTGACTTCAGTGCTGGGCTGAGTCGCGAGATCCGGCTGAAGCAGGAGTGCGCCTTCAGTATCTACCACTTCTCGACGATTTCCGGTCACGAGCGGCAAATGGTAGCTGAAGGCTGTATGCTCGCGCTGAGCAAGCTGGCAGTGTTCGAGGATATGGAGGTGAAGCGATTCTGTGCTGCATCCATCCTGAACCTCTTGTGTGAGTCGATCCTCGGGAGTAAAATGGCCGACGAGGGTGTGCTAATCGCTCTTCTCGAGCTCGCCAAAGCGCAACATGAAGAAGTACGACGTCACACGAGTAGGGCCTTGTGTCGTTTCTCCTACGAGCGGGGGGGGCAGCTCCGACTCGTGCAGGAAGGCTGCGTGTCCGCTATTCTCTCGATGCTCAACGTGCCGGACCTGGAGACCAAGGAAGCCTGCGTGAAAGCCCTCATCAACATCGCCTCATCTTCTAGCGCGACGGTGGCCGAGAGCGTCGTGCATGTGCTCATGAAGCTCGCCACCCGGAAGGACCAATCCAGCGCCAAGTTTGCAGCGGAGGCCATCTGCAACCTGTCGTTGTTGAGTGGCTCGCGAGCGAAGGTGGTGGAAGAAGGCATCCTAGACACGGTGTGCGAACTAGCGCAGCAGACGAGTGTAGCCGCCGCTGGCGGAGCCGGTGAAGAAGCTGAAGACGGAGGAGATGTCGGTACTGTGCGAAGGCACCTCGCTACTGCATTGTGCAATTTGTCTGGGCTGTCGGCGAACTTGGAGCCGCTGAGTCACGGGCGTATCCTCGAGTGCCTCGAAGAGCTGCTCAAGTGCGAGAAGCCTCGAGAGGTGCGTGAAATGTGCGCGGTGACCATCGCGAACATTTCATCGTACCCGCCGTCTCTTAAGAACTTGGCTCTCAGTGATGCCGTGGCGAACCTCGTTGAGATTGGTACGCACCACTCGAACACCTCCGTCCGTGAGAACACGGCGCTGTGCTTGTCGAATATGTCCGCCACCGCTGACAGCCGCGCGTTATTGGCGCGGTTTGGCGTTGTGTCGTTGCTGCTCCGCTTCGTGGAGGAGGACGAGGGCAGTGACACCGGTGCTAGTGCCCTCGCTCAACAGTTCGCAGTGCTGACACTCTGCAGTATGCTTGCGCACCCTGCCGCCTGTGTGGAGATCCTCCAAAGCAACATGCCAGCAGCTATAGCGAGGCTGGCCACTCGCACCCCACACGATCGCGTCCGAGACCTCTGTGCCAACGCTCTCTTCAACGTATCGTGCGAAAAGAGCCTCCACACAGTGCTCTTGCAGGACGATACTATTCGAGCGATTGTACGGCTCTGCAGACGTAAGGGTGACGTTGACGATGAAGCTGCCCCTGGTGCCACAGCAACAACTCCTTCCACGCCTGCAGCATCGGGACCACCGACAGTGCTGCTGCGTTACCAGGAATGTGCACTGGGTTGTCTTCTCAATCTTTCGTTCGCAGCCGAGAGCAGACCTGCATTGCTGCGTGCTGATGTCGTGGCAACACTTGCCAAAGTCTTCAACAAACCCCCAGTGAAAGCTGATGAGCTGCTTCGCCAGTGTGCGGGGGTGCTGGCCAACTTGTCGTTTGACGCCGAGGCACGCGCACGTATAGTGGCCGACAACGGGGTTCGCCTCCTTCGACGAATTATGAGCGCCGCGACTTCCTCTGCTGCTGCAGCCGCGGCGTCCGACGTCCCGGTGAGCGTCTCCGCGGTCGCGATAATCCGCGAGACACTGCGATGTTGCGCCACTGCATGCTGTAACCTCGCCGCCGATGCACTCGAGAGAACCCCCGTGCTGGACATGCTGATCGACCTGTCGGCTTCGTCGTATGCCCCCACGACACTCACGTGCGCCATTGCGTTTGCCAAACTGGCATCCAGCGCCACCCACCGCGGCCTGCTTACACGTTGTGCCGAACTGTATCCGGCACTCACGCTCATGATGCGCTGCGGCGTGGAGGACATTCAGATCTACTCGGCTGTTGCACTGTGTAACTTGGCTGTCGAGCCTCCTGCGGCCAAACCGGTCGGCGTGCGCTACGTTTGGAAAGAAGGCACGGTGCCCGACTTCATCGTGAACGCACTGCTGCGCATCAACAGCGACTCGACCAAGGAGATCTGCGCTCGTGCACTGTTCAACTTGCTCACACACGACGAGCTGCGTGCCGCACACATCAAAGACGGCGTCTTGTACGCGCTGGTGAAGCTTGCTCGGCTCGAGAGCGTGGAAATCCGCACGCTGTGCGTCACAGCTCTCTACAACCTCAGCTGCGACCCAACACTCGCGGAGACGCTCATGGAGCTCAAGGTCGCGCAAGTGATCACCAAGCTCTGCGAGATGGAATTCAGCAGCCAGGAGATCCATCGCAAACTTGCCGCTTGTCTGACCAACTTGGCGTCCGAGCCTAAACCCCCGTCCGGTAAGAAGGTAGTCGCCGCCGCCGATGCCACAGCTTCGGGTGGTTCGTCCAGCATGGCGGTGAGACTGGTAGAAAGCGGCGCACTTGTTGCCCTGCTGGTGCTGTGCGAGCACGCGGACCCACCCACCAGACACACGTGTGCCGCCGCGCTCTGCTTCCTGTCGGCATACCGAGTCAACTGCGAGGCGATGGCGACACTCGGACTCGTCGACGTGCTCACGAAGAAGCTGCTACTTGCACCACTCGACGCAGAAACATCCGAGTCCGAGACCGGCGTGGAGCTGGAGCAGCGGCAGCAGCACGAGTACACACTCAACGCGCTCTGCAATATCTCGTGTTTCCCAGCACTGCACGACCGCGTCGAAGAAGCAGGAGCTGTACCACAAATTATCCGAGTGCTTGCTGCAAAAACTGCAAGCCGAGAGGGCAGCGACGACCAGGAGGACGAGGCGCTGATGCTCGCGTGTGTGCAGATCCTGGGCAACTTGACGTTCCACGCGCGACACCGGCGCGCGCTGCTTACTCATGGGCTGGTTCCAACGTTACTCCGCCGGCCTCAATCACTGCGATGCTCACTACAAGTTGGAGATGTGTGCGCAGAAACAGTAGCCGCATTGTGTGAAGATGCTTTGCACTGGCATGAACTCATCGAAACGGGAGCTGTCCGAGTGCTGCGCGAGATTACGGAAGTCACCGGAAGCTCTGAAGGCCCTTTACCAGTTTCCCAGGCAGCGCTTCGTGCTGCCATCTACGCTTTGAGTCAACTTGCTCGCTGTGAGAAGGCTGGTGAGACCGTCATAGCGGGCGGAGCACTCGAGGTGGTGGCACGCGCGCTCGATCTCGGCAACAACGCGCCACCTCCTGGCGAAGACGCAGCGAGTAAGAAGGCCCACGAAGCTCGTCAGGAGATGGCCGAACGATGCGCTGTTATCCTCCGTGCGCTGTCCACGCAGGGCGAGTCCGTGTGCTTGATGCTCATGCGCGACGTGCGTCTCGTGCCTCTGCTCAGCGCCATCATGAATGCGTGCTGTCCTGGTCGCCGACAAGTGCAAGCCAGTAAGCACGTCATCCTGGCGTTCTACAACCTCACTTCGTGCCGTGTTAGTGCAGAAGATGAGGACGGACGCGGCGGAGACGACGCCGAGGAGAAGATGGACAGCCCCCGGGAAAATGAAGGCATGCGCGGCTTGGATGCGATGGTGACCAGCGGCGTGGTGCCCCTACTCATTCGTCTTTCAACCGACGGCGGGAGCGACATGGCACCAGCTTGTGCAGTAGCACTCGCACATATCAAGCACCGCATCAAGGAGCGTCTTGCAGTGCTGCAAGCTCAGGAAAGCGAAGGCTCCGACCAGCCAAATCGGCGCGAGTTCGAAGAGATGGATAACTTGATGGAGGCCGGCGTAGTGACAGCGCTGCTTGCGATGTTCGAACTAGACCCAGCCGGCATCCAACGTGTTGATCGCTTAGCCGCAGCGATGCCGCCGGCATTGCCCGCGCTCCGTGCCGCCACCGAAAAGGACTGGACGTTCCTTACGGGCAACGCGACTCTGCGGTTCGAGACACCACTGCCAGTTTGCTGGGACTTCTGCAGTTCGGCCATCGACGACACGCGGTTCGTGCCTGCTGAGCCGCGAACGTTCGTGGCAGTACTGGCACCCATCGTGCCTCCTTCCGGTTCTCCAATTCAAGACAAGCTTTACGGCCGCTTCCAGCTGCTCCGGGTGCGTCCGAATAAATGTCTGCTGCGGCTCGAGAACTCGCGCTTCGCTAAGCTAGCAACCGCGTTGCTGGGTCCAGCTGGATCACAAGGGAGCAGTGCCAGCGACCTATCCGATGCCATCGCGATGGCCATCGGAGATGAATCTGGAGATGTCGACGACGACGATCATGAACGCCGCAACTCCGCTCAGTTGCGTCAAGGCAACAGCGCCCGGAAATCGACCATCGGATCCAGTGCCAGGTCAATAGCAGGATCAGCGAGCACTGACGACGACGACGCCGGGAGCGAGATTCGAGTGCCCTCGCCCGTGAAAAAGAAGCTCATCGGTCGAGCGTTGATGGCACGAGCCGCGAGCAACCGCGGCAGTGCCGCGTTCGGCATCGGTGTAAGCTCAGGAAGCAACACTGACAGCAGCACGTCCATATCAAGGCGTATCACCAAGGCCCCTTCCTCCCACACTGTGGCACGCCGTCCAAGTCGTTTGTTAACTCACGACAACAACCACAGTACGTCGTCCATGCTGAACAGCGCCCGGAACCTGGGCAGCAGTGCGCCATCACAGCATCGTCTCGGCAGCGACAGCTCCAGTTCCGGCTCCGGCGTCACACTCCCCAGGATCTAGTTCTCCTAGCAGTAAAGTCACATGCAACATTCTACTCCCATTCATGCACCATACTTCTGATGCAAAATACTCCAGCCTAAGCCTACCTACCTCTCTCTCTCTCTCTGTGGTCTCTACTCCAGCAGGATCTTGTTCCTCAAGTGCTCCGACATCTTGAGAGTCTGTCCGTCCTCGATCGCCCGTATCAACTCGTCATTGCCCGCCACCCGCAGCGTCTGCAGCTCCTTGAGCGTCTCCAGCTGCTCCACCGGCAGCGTCTTCAACTGGTTGTGACTCACGTCCAGCGTCTCCAGCTGCGTGAGCTTCTGCACGTCCGTCGACAGCGTCGTCAGCCGGTTCCGCGCCAGGTTGAGCGTCTCCAGCGACTGCAGCGCGAACACGGCGTCGGGCAGCGCGCGCAGCTGGTTGTTGGACAGGTCGAGGCGCTGAAGACGCGGCACGCGCTCCAGCGCGAGCGCCAGGCGGCAGGCGCACGCGTCGCCCACGTGCTCGCACATGAGCTGGCGACACACCAAGTCGCCGGACTTGGGCAGCTGCAGCTCCACGACGCGGGCGCCCGAGCGCGCGATATCGCGCAGAGATGTAGCTAAGACGACGGTGGATGCGTCGGAGAGCGCGCGGCGCGGAAGACGCACTCGCAGCGGCGTGAGCGCACGGCGTAGCAGCATGATCGGCTAGTGGCGGATGTGCGGTGGCGACGTTGTCGAATATGTACTGATTTAAGATGTGTATATAGGGGAGGAGATGGCTACATGTTGCAAGATGATAATAAATGGACGTGCAGGCTGTTTGGTTGCCGCTGCCTCGTACTATTCATTAAGAGTGGCTAGGACACCTCTATGGGAATTTAAAAACACTGGATGCTTCCTCAAAACTTCCCACGCCACCGGAAGGCGCCTCGCCTTATTCACATCAAATCCACCAAAACTTGTTCATACCTGACTCGGGTACAGCTCTCGCAGCTGTAGAGAAGCTTCCAACTCGATCCACCACTCATAAAAAAACCTTCCGCTCGTACTCGTTGCTGCTCACTTGGTGTCGTTCAACAGCCCCAGTAAATTTACCGTGGCAGCGTAGGCGACAAGACCGAGAAACAGCACGGCGATAGCAATTCCAGCGGGACGGCTGTACTCGCCGTACGTGCGCATCTCCTGGGCCTCCAACTTCTGGCGCGGCAATAAATAGAGAATTGGTACCAGCGCCAGCAGATTGATCGCACAGTTCGACACGACAAACGACAGCACCTGGGTGCGCGTCTCGGAGGCGTCCTGTGCGATCACGTCGACCGTGAAGTCTTGCTTGAGGTCCGCACTGGACGTGCTGATCGCATCCGAGAACGTAAAAATCACCATGCTGATCAATGTGTTGTAGGACGACACGAGCCCCGTGGTTGCTCCTTCCAGGCAGTTCTCTGTGATCTCCACGATAGGCAGCGCCGTCACCAACAGCACCGCAGCGCGCGAGATACCGACCAACGACAGAATTGCCAAGGTGTACCAAGCGCTGCGAACGCAATTGAAGATTGTCGGGAGCGCTGCAAGCAGGCTCACTACCACACCGAGAAGCAGGCCACCCACCGAGATACGTACCCAGCTGTAATTGAACAGCGTGAGCTGGAAGGCCGAAATCGACAGGATCATGACAACCTGCTTGGAGATCTCGCCCACGCGCTCGGCATTAGGTGATGCACCTGCCCAGTACAGCACTGCGTCGTCGGCAAAGTTGAACCTGAACGAAGACAGGAACACCGAGAAGCAGACGAAGAGGAGGATGCGCCATACCGCCTCTTGCTGTAGAATACTCCAAAGCTGGCGAGTAAGGGACGATCGATCCACCGAGTCCACCTTGAGCTGCCTGGGCTCCTCGTCAAGGCGGAACAGCACTGCAGGAATCGG
The DNA here is from genome assembly GCA_001314425.1 of Phytophthora pluvialis. Taxonomy (NCBI): domain Eukaryota; phylum Oomycota; class Peronosporomycetes; order Peronosporales; family Peronosporaceae; genus Phytophthora; species Phytophthora pluvialis. The sequence goes on from LGTU01000153.1 coordinate 33,818, forward strand.
CACCAACGCGACCACAGCCATCATAAGAATAACAATCTTCATCGAGATCACCGCCTCGGTCGAATCTGACTTCTCGTTGTAGCCCACGACCAACGATACCACAATGTCCGCCAGCAATGTGGCCGCCTCCTGAGTCAGCAAATACTGAACCAATAGCGTCCCGCGTTCGTGAATCGGTTCGCGCTGCGATAACTCCACCAAGAACGCGAACGCAGCCACTGACGCCACCGTGATCCCTAAACTTGCTGCCATCATCAGCAGAACGTACACCACGCCTCCGTAGAATGTCCGGACGCTGGGGTTCATGAAACCTGCGCTGTCGTCGATCAACGCCACAATAACGAGAGCCATGAGCGCCATGTACGCGAATATCCAGCCTCCAAGCATGTACGACTTGCGGTGGAAGCTCCATATGGGGTAGAAGTCGGATAGCAGGCCAATGAAGAAGCTGACAACGCCCGGGAGCTTGAGGAATCGCAGAGTCGCGGTGCACTGGTCGCTGCTGAAGCTCAGGTAGACGCAGAGCAGCGGCTGGAACGCATCCGCGAGGAACGGGATCATAAACCCTGTAGCTGCCGCGGAGATGGCCAGTCCGCAATACGGCTGCGAGAACAGCTCCGCGAGCGCGCCTGCTCGAAGACTGCCGTACAGCAAGTGGTTGAAGAAGCCTGAGGGTGGGGCGGTCGCCGCTCGCCTCCTCTCGGACGGCCGGAGCACTTCCTGTAGCAGCTGAATGGACGGCGGGGCGGAGCTGGACCTGCCCACGACGGGGATCTCCGAGTCCACCCACGTGCGGTCGAACGCGACCGAGTGTTTCCGCCCCACGTCGCACGCTTTGCTGGTTCCTGTGGCTGCTCGGGACCGTCGCGGACTGACGCTGAGCACGTCGTCCACGTTGTCCGTGGGCGTGGACGAGTGCGCCCTGACTTCTCGGGGCACTCGAAGGCCGTAGACGTCGTCCCCGGCGCCGGTCTGCGCGGCGATGCGGTCCCAGTCGTACGCGGTGCTCTCGGCGCAGAACGAACCTTCCGAGATGAAGCTGTAGCTCTTGGACGACCGCTCGCTCTGCATGCTGCCGTACTGTGCGTAACGAGCAAGCACGGGAGGCTTTGTGTCACCAGCCTGTGCGTCAAGTCCTTTTGATAGCGGAAGAGCGGGAGCCTTGCAGTCGGTTGGAGTGGCGAGCCCTGAAGCGAGCGAGGAAGCGGGGAGGAGGACACTGAGCACTGCAAGGCGCTGCAAGGCGGGGCCGGGCTTTCTAATCGCACGCAACACTCCGCTTTGTGCGCTCGTTGGGACGTCAGGTCTCACAAGTCACAAGCGCTTTTCGGTCCGACTCGATGACGCTAATGAGAAGGGGGATGGACGGCTTGACTGGGAGTTTGTATGGCGGGAAAAATACAAAGCCCTGAACCCATGCTACAAATTGACGACACAACCACAGCACCACAAAAGACAAGCTGCAGGTAATTAGGCTTGGCCATCACAGGGCTTTGGCTCGAGTATGCTTCCACATCAAGGGCAAGGGGCAAGTCTTGGCGGATGGCAAACTACCCGGTTCGGAACCGGGTTCCAGGTGCCGAGCGGGTGCCTTTCTCAGTCTATTATGTCACTGGCGAAATGGCGTCGCTCTTGCACACCGGGCCCGGAATCCGTGGCTCCGTGCTTTGCTGCATGCTTTGCGTCGTTCGTAGTGTCAGTGTCGGAAGCCACTCAACGATCGCAAGCACAAGTTGGGGGGGGGCTCGCGCCGCACAAACGAAGCGCGAATTCCGTTGAAGGCTGCGCTCGCTCGCCGACAAACTGACGCAAGGCGAAGGGCAAGCCACTCAGAATGGAGAGGCAAAGTGGAGAGGCCCACGCGCCGTGTGACGTCCAGTGGACGCCATGGATCCCTTGGCTACGAGAAACGTGGATGATGACCATCGAAGATGTGAAGGGCACGTCGAGAAGGCGATGGCTTAGGAAATTCCAGACATCACGTATAAATAAATCGTAGTCTCTCACGGCTTTCATCCTTTTGGCAAGAGAGGGATGCTGTCCCCGACTGGGTATCCGACTATGCAGATATACCCGAGAGCTTGCATAAAAGGAACTTTCATGAGGCATTGGCAACACTGTCCAGGAGTTAATATCTAATCCCAGACACAGCGCCTGACCGAGTCGAGGACTTAGAGGCCGGGGTGGGGCAGGCCGCGAAGCGGCTCCCCCCGAGCGAGCAAAGTGAAGCGAGAGAGGGGCGGACCCACGGCTATACGTCCGCAGACGACAGCCAACGCGCTAGTGTCCTACTTATACTCCTAATTAACCGTACTATACATACTATACCAGTATAAATGTGCACTCTTTGTTTCCTCAGTCGGGGACAGCAACACGTGCCTTTTGGCAAAACCCCTGATTTGCAACACTGGTCAAATTTAGGAGAAACGCTGCTACCAGCGAATTTAAGATCCATATTCGGTTACTATTTGGTACTTTTTGGTATAAATTTGGTATGGGCCAGAGTGCCTTGAACGGGTTAGGCTTTCAAGAAGGGGTGAAATCTGGCCCGCCAAATCCAACCAAACTGTTGTTTGAATTCTCCAGATCCCGCCACTCGCTCATTTTCTCAGCCTCGTGGGCACGTTTGTGCTGTTTCGGCCATGCTAACGAGGACTTAAACATCGCAATCTCTTTCGAAGTACGAGGTTGAGAGGTTCTGAGCCTTTCAGGATTTGACAGCCATGACATTCCTCCCCAAGTACCGTGAAATGCCAAATCATGTCCGTTTAAATTCGGTGGTTGCAACATCGTCCCAAATTTAGGTAGTAAGGCCGAGGTAAGCTAGCTATATCTGGCCAGATTTGTTGTTGGTGCATGAAACAGGAGTCCGTATTGCCGATTTTTGTCGGCAAAGAGACCGGCTGAAATATATCCCCGAGGACCTCAATGAAGTACCATGACAATGTCCTAGCTACTACGTAGTCAAAGTAATAGATGATTACTGGTACTTCGTAATTGCATCACTACATGCATGCACGAAGATAATAATATTCGCTTCGTACCTGCACATATTATGTAGGTTCCAATGACTACTATGCACAGCTCGTCTTTAGACAGGATAGTTACGGTCACCTCGGAATGACGTCCGAGATGGCCTTGAGCTCTTAATTCTGTTCAGATTTACTGCCTACCGGCCTTCGGGGTCGGGGGATTTTCGCAGTTTGAACCGCAGCATTTGCTTCTGAACTTCATAGCGCAACTTATGTTAATGAAATCTGCTTAGGACGGCTTCGACTTAATCAGAGCTGTAATCAACTGCATCATATTCTGCTAACGTTGTAAAGTCCCTTCACACTCGCGCAGCTCGCGTTCCATCTCTCGGCGATCACAATCGAGCTGAGCTTTCACTGCCAGCTGAATTATCTCGTGGTAGAGCTGCATGAGTGACGACCGTGTGCTGCCGCTGGTCTGGTTGGTGCGTTCTTGTACTGCAAGCACCGGGGGCTCAGCGCAAACGATCCTTCCCTGAGACAAATTATCTTCTGCAATCCGTCCTTCGTTTTGTGTGAGCTCGTTGCGTGCCTGCATGAGGACGAGTACATCGTCTGAAGCGTCTTGATTGTACGAAATGCTTTACGCTTGATCTTCAGAAGCAGACGCAGCCGTCTCGGACTATTGGTCTCGGAGAACAAGTTGCGGGGGGGGGGGGGGGGGGGCTGGTGATCCGCCTGAGCAGCGTTCTGGTATCTTTCACTTTCTGGTGTACCTGCTGACTGGTGATGCTACCCATAACACTGGTGTACTCGTGCTTGTTCCACCAGCACGACATATCGCTTGTCAACGCGCACCTTGATACGCCTGGCGAGTGCTTGAAGCGACGGATTTGAATCAGAGCCGACAGTGCTGCTAACGTTGAGTACTTCCGCCGCAAGTTTGCAAGGGTTCGGTCGCCCCATGGAGTCTCCCGTACTCAGCTGACACGTTGGTCCATTCGGCTGGACAAATTGATAGTTGCTCTTTTAGTATAGTTAGGAGGAGCGTGAGTTCCTGCTTTCCGTAGTTCTTGTTGCCAAGAAACCTTCCCATCTACATACCGCATTAGCATGTTAGTATTGAAGCACCCTCGTGTCCAACATCATACCATTACTGTCAGGACGGTTGCTAGAATCGAGCAAAACGAAAAGCGCTGGGCTGACGTGGCGAGCGCTACTCTTCGCGCGAGCTGATGATCGTCTGGTACCTACAGTGCAGCGATGCACGACGCAACTGGAGCATACAGATGGGTCTTTCCAGTATAGATCTTGGTGGCTACACTCTGATCGGTGGCTGGTCTACTATACCTGCCTTTTCTTCTCGCCACTACAACGGCGTAGGTACTAGATCTTGAGCTCTTAGGAGCCACTTCTTTCTCTTCATACGCCTCCGCACTTGGTCCAGCTTTCTCTTTTCGCCACAGCTTCTTCCCTGGTCGTAGTGGTTTCGTCTGTAGCACGCGAGTAACCGGTTGTTCATTAGAACGTCGCCGTGGCGACGTTTTTCGGCGTCTTAGCTGCAGCAGGTGGAGCTCTAATAGGCTCAATATATTCGTCGTCTTCGTCTTCCTTGACTTCAATTGCCCCGCCGCCACCTTGAGACTGCTTCTGAAGCCTGCCAGTGAGTTTCGGCGCATCTGGACGTACCGCAGATCGTCGACCCTGCACAGGGCGTCCATGTTCGATCATGTCTCGGCGAATTGCTGAACCCCGGGCCTTAACCGTTGAAGACATGTCCTTCGTCGTAGTGGTTCGTGTCGGTTGCTTGATATGCTGCGAGTTGTTAATAAAACGAAGGTTGTCCTTGACACGCGTATGCTTCCGCATTGCAGCTGCAGACGGGAATGCCTGGCCACAACCATGTACACGACACTTCCGCTCATTCGAACGGTCAAACTGAACAGTCATACGAAATAGCAAATGAACGGCAATGACATTGACATGTGTGACATGGCAATGACTATGAGTACGATACTACGTCCAAAACGGCACAAGACAAAGTTTTCCGTTTGTTCAACCTTTGAATTTAAACCGGACCCATCTAAATAAAACGGACTTCAGACAGGGCGTCAAATAGGAGGGCAAAATCGTTGAAAGCCACAACATATATTATTTTAACTCTACCTGCATACGGTGACGAGACAGGAATTCGTAAACACCTCCAGAGCTAAAAGATCCAATGCAACTCCAGCAAACTAAAAATATAAGCAAACTTATATTAGTTTATGGCGGCGATCGTTGAAATCCCCGCATGGGCAAACAAGGAGCTGGACAACTTGTATAAACAATTCGTTTGGCAGCACTCCACACGGACGGACGCTAGCCGTTACAGGATGAATCCAGGCCTTCTCTACGCACCGTGGAAGGTAGAAGGAGTGGGGTTAGTCTCAGTGGTAGTGGCAGTGAAGACACAACGCATGAAACACGCCCTCCAGTGGCTGATCAAGGGACAGCATAAATTCACCGTGGCATGGGGAATCTGGGCTTTCCGAGGCAAGGGTCAGGATGCTGCAGCCAGATTATCGCCGAGGCAACCATCAGCAAGACAGCCGGCACAAACTCGACAGACACCAGGAAATGCGCTGACTAGAGAACTAGGAGAGCTTCTACAGCCGGCTCAAATACAGAAGCAACGAGTGCATAATCATATACACTCGTTGCTGGGCGAAGCCCAGAATTGGTGGGAAGGAACTACACGGAGCCGATACACAAGCGAGGGGTGGAGGACATTATCTGGACTCCGGATATTAATCGGTTCTGGGCGACCTTTAGTTGGACCGACAATCCTTGGTTACTTGGACCCGATTAAAAGATGCTTAAAACCCGGAATTATGATCGTCTCGTCCTTTCGACTCGGATCCAGAGAATAGGAAATTCAGAGTACGTCCTCATGAGGCCGATCAAGGACCCGATCCACCACGTCACCCGAAGCTGTAGATATTGGGCGACGAGCGTTTTGCTAGTATCGCCGGCTATAAAGATCGAAGAAACCATGGAAGGAGGGGGGAGGTACTGCGGCAACCACCTCTCCTTTTCCATATCTATGAGTGGGAGCTAGTGGCACCGCGTCGAATAACAGGGCGACCCCAGCATCTAGTGACAGCAGATATGCCGCATATCCAGCTTCTACTGAACGCCAATGTCATGCATTGGACGGCGACCGGGGATCTCCCTGTAATTCAGGATGTAACCCCAGAGTTAACGACAGCCCATGTACGCAAACTGAGGAAGGAGGGTTTCGTGTTCAAGGCTTATCCGGAACTCCACCGATATCTCTGGTCAATACCACAGACGGTGACCAACAGCAAGATTGTGACAGTCCTCAGCAGAATGCAGAATGCAGCGAGCAAGAAGGCTTCGCGCACCCACTTCAATGGGTCATCTCTCGCATCACGCAAAAGGCCCAGACGAACGAATGGTAGCACGCGCTACTAAACCAAACGCTGCCGCAGCTGCGCACCATCAGGGCTTAACGGACTTTGAGGTATGGATGACATACAGGGTGCGGCGCATCAGCTCAATCTCTAGTACGAAGGCAGGCCCGAAGGCAACCCGTGCTAATCCAGTTCGATTTGCGAAGGCCACGCGAAGTCATACGAGCACATCTATTGGTCCTGTCCGCTGGCCCAGGCACTGTGGGCTAAGGTGATCAGTCAATGGACGGGAGTTCAGTGGCAACCGAAGACTTTGCTCGAGTGGAAATCAAGCTGTGCTGCACGACATGCACCGCCAATTTTCGCGTCCAGCCGAGCGATCATCAACCAACGGTTCCCCAAGAACAGTGATGATTTTGTCCAAGAATGGGAGCGCATATGGACGGGGTTATGTTCGGTGGGCAAACCAGGCTGTGGTTGCAGCGAATCAACACGGTGTTCAGGAACGAACAAACTCGTCCAGATGCGGTAGCGACGAGTTTCTGGGAAGCAGTGATAAAACAGCTCGAAGCAATAGCCCAACGGGATCACCGCAAGGGAACACGGCATTTCGTGGAGCACGACTTCAAACGTGCCTTGACATTATAACAAACCGATCGAGAGGGTCTGCCGTTCGTCAGCAGAGCAGCAATGTACAGTCACCGGACCAAGCGACCTCGGCACTGCTTGCATGGCTGAGCAAATATCAGACATCTTGCAACTAAAAAAGTAAATAGACCATCTGAATCTCTCTCTCTCTCTCCAAACTTATACTAGTGGTTGTCAGAGTTGGAAACAACCTGCGAGTCTAAGAAGCTCCGGTTACCTCATTGGACAAACATGCCATGGATTCCAAGTGATCTTACCCATGCAAGTGACGATATGAAATCCAAGATGCGAAGATCGCAACATGAACTGGAAGGCATCGCGCGTCAAGAAGAAGCCGATCTTCTGGGATTGCGACAGCGTGAACGAAGGCAAGTCTTCACTGCCGATCGTCTTGGATAGGCTCTCCACTTAGACGAACCATAACCAGTGGCGGGGTTGCGACCGTAACAACGAAAACACCAAGGACGCCTTGATGAAAGAAATCGTAGCGGAGTTGAAGGCTGTTGGGATCATGCATCGGACAACGGGAAATGTTCGTGAGAAAATAAATACAACCGAGAAGCAGTTTCGGTAGGCTGTCGACATCCTGGCGCAGACCGGCTCTGGCATCCCGAGCGAATCGCCCCTCCGAGGCGAGATCCTCAAGCGCTGCCCCTATTACTATAAGCTCGCTGATGTGTTCGAATCCCTTCCCCCCTCGGTCCGTCTGCTCGTGTTACTTCGGACATCAACGATGAAGAGGAGGCTGTCGAAAGCACTATTATCATCGTCCAACGTGCCGAGAAGCGTCCTCTCGATCTCGATGAAGACGACACTGACGCAATGCGCCAAAAGAAGGACCCTGTCGAAAAGCGTCTGGACCAGCAGAATAGGGCATGCATGCAGAGAACGGAGAAGACTAATCGTATGAAACAATTTTGGGAAACCAATTTGGAACTGAAGCAGCGCAAGGTCAAGTGGAAGGAGGTCTAAGCAAATGTCGATTTAGCCCTAAACAAGGTTGAACTAGAGGTTGCACAGCGCGATGGTATCGTACAACTGCTGCTTGCGCGTAAGTTGCTTCTGGATAATGGCGTGTCTATCGAGAAGATATACCGCCTCCTCCCTCCCCCGGCATGATCCAAGCAGCTGTCAACAACGCAATGCGGCAAGTTAATACTGTTTGTTGAACACCAAGTCTCTCAAGTACTCGCGGCGTTCAACACCTGTCGTGTCATCAAAAGTCAGGGGATCATCTTCATTTTCTTCGTCATTGTCGCCAGGCATTGCATCAGAATGCTTAAAGGCTGATTTCCATTGCAACACAATTGCGGTGCTCGCCACGAAACAAAACAATAAATCTGGGACGCAATGAACTTGAATCCAGCTCGTATGATCCTCCACAACATGGTCATCGCTGATCCTATTCCGGGTGACTGGATTGAATTAGGGCTCAACACGGATCCGGATTTTGGCCAGGCATTTGTTGAATTAAGTCGTTTTGATATCAAGTTGACCACATTGTGAAGTTTTGAATGCAGATACGAGCTCTTGCGAAGCCTGGTACGCAGAGACGCCAAGTAAGTACTGTTCGCCACCGAAGTGCTGATCTTTGTGTAGCGCAACTTTGCAGTTCCGCCAAACCCGATTGTCGTGACTGGATCCAGACCACCCTGTGTTCTCGTAGCGAATACCGCACAACTCGTTGCATATCACCAACCCGTTGACAACATATGAGGCCTGGCAGAGTAGCAGTCTTCACCGTAATCTTGTGGCCGATCAGCAGTGGGAACAGTGTACAATCGATCACACCAATACAGCAGCGTTGAGACATTCATGACCCTCTCGGAGATAGCTCATCGCTGCTCGGCATCAGGCCGCATGATCCCCTTGCTTCTGAAGCTGTTAAGCGCCCGTATTTTCCGCTTATCTAACAGATCCTCAGGCGTATGACCACCTACCGACAGAAAGTCAGCCGAACGGCCTTCGCCGTCAGTCGAGTCTAGTATCGTAAGAAATGTAGATCCACGCTCAGTCTCTGGTGTTTCCCAGGTATATTCTTGAACTCTGAGTGGTCAGTGATGAGTACATGGAAGAACGGGTGGAACAATCGAAAGTGAAGCTTGAACTCCGAGTCGGGCATGGCGCTGAGGTAAAATTGAATTCTAGAGAGGGGAGCGCGAAATACGATGGCGGGGAGTAAGACATCGCTTGGCCTTCAAAACAACGTACAAGGCAGCAATCTCGTCTTGTTCGTCGTCTGCACTGGAGCCATCGTCATCGTCACTCAGCTGTCCTTCCAGCGCGCTTTTTCAGAGTTTACAAACGGCATCCAGCGCTTCCCACTTCCGACTTCAAGTTGGCATTTTTCGGACTGGTGGTGAAAGGTCGATCCAGCGCTTTGATCGGGCTTGGAAAGGCAGTCAAAGTTCGAAAGTTGTCATTGGGTTAAATAACTTATTGTATTCGCAGCTTGTATCGAACTCTGACAACCACTATTATAAGTTTGCTGAAGTTGAATAGCATACATATTATGTACGCTTGAGTACATCTTTGCAACTACAGTGGTTACGCTGTAACCAGACGGCTACGGAGCCTCACGTATGTTCCCGTATCCGACAGTTTTACTGTGGTCTCGCAACTGTCTTCGCCATCGCGGTATCTGTTGAGCCGGATTTCTATGTTCTCAAGTGGAAACTGAACGACCGTCGCACATCATTGACTTCATTAGCACTGGAGGGCGTTTCCCAAGCTGTTACCACTGTAGTCGTTTGGAATGGGGAACCTTCTGAAGTAAGACAATGACGGCTACAGCGAAAAAATGCGAGTGCAAAATCGCCGTACGATAGCGCTTTGGAGTTCAAAACCGTTTGCTCCTGCGCAAACCCACGCGCAGTAATCTATCGTGCTATTTTGTGCATGTATGCATACTTTGTCTATTTTAATATGGATTTGGTGCCGCATCTACGTTACATTAACTTATGCGCATGGTGACCACCTCGCTTATTCTTAGCTAAACCAACGGAAGTTGGTTTCCTCTCGAGCGTCTAGCGCAATGGCATGTAAGCGTACTGACCCATAGGGGGCTCAATTGTGTTTTCAGACGCAATATACCTTTACCTGACTAGCGAACCCGTTGTTAAGAGTTTCATTGTAGCAAATCATTAAAATAAGTTTTAGCAAAATATTATGCAAATCATATGGCGATTTTGACGTTCAAACTCAAGTTTGAAACGGCATAAAGATTCTAGGTCGTTCCTCCGCAATTATCCCCCTTATCCATCACCACCAGTCTCTCCGTCGCTACAACAGTCCAGAACTAATCTCTCACATTGCCTGCCTTCGTTCACGTTCACGCCGTCGTCGCGGGGAGGGTTTTTGAGCGACTGCTGCAGCTCCTCCATCCCCCTGGAGCAGTCGCTCCAAAATCTGCTCAGCAAAATATTTAGCTAACGATAAGCCGCAGGGGGCTCATCCTTAGTCTGATTTGTTTTGCAAATATTTTGAGGAAAACAATTCTAATGATTTGCTACAATGACCCCCCCCCCCAATATTGATGGTGAGTAGCCCAGTTTGTTTGGGGAATGGACGGATCTCTTAGCTCGCAAAGTTAGCCAATCGTGAGCTTGGACTGTGTTGCAGTCGCTCCAACATGGGCTCATTTCCAATCTGTCACGACATTATGAAGTCACATCATCACCCTTGGTTACGCCGGGGTTACGCTTTTTTTTACCGCCGCTGGCTGTGCATCGTGCGAGGTCCTATTCAGGAGGGTGCGGGATTATCGCCCGAGAGAAAGGGGACATTGCTGCTGCGTACCCGCACACCCCACCTGTCATAACGATTTTTGGCCGCGGCTCGATGAGTGACGAGTGCGCCGCTGTGCTGCGTGAAGAGATGCGCGCCAGTCGTATGAGCTCAAGCAAGAAGATGGACAAGTTCGATGAGTAGGCGCAATCGAGCAACGAGCTGGAGAAGGACTTGGAGCAGGACACGGAGCAAGAGCTGCCCGCGTGGAGAAGTGCAATGCGAATCTGCTAAGCAAGATGCAGTACCTGGATGGCGACCTTCAGCTGGGGCGCGGCTAGATGGAGGAGGAGCTGGTCCATACGCGCCAGTTTGAGGATGTTCTGCAGGCAATGTGCGCCAGTGCGCAGGCCACCGCAAGCTGGAGCAGCAATAGGACGACCAAGAGACGTAAGCGCGTATGCTTCAAGCCTCCGAGACCGACGTGTGCCACAAAATGAAACACGAGATGAAGGAGAAGGTTCTCCAGCCGAGCGACCAAGAGGAGCTGCAGCAAAATCACGAGCTGCCTACGCGCTTCCGCACCGAGATGATGGCGTGGGGCTGCACAAGAAGTTGTTAAACTTTTGAAAGAAGACCGTAATGGCATCGTCAATACCGTCGCGCAACGTCAAGAGCACCAAATGCACAACACGACAGTGCCAAGCCTATGGCCCCGCGATTCATGCTCATGTCCCCGTTCGCCAAGCCGACGAGAGAAGAAGGGAGATTTGTTGCAGCAAATGGAGAATAAGACCGCTGGTCAGGAGTACGGGCTGTTCGTCCTTAACACCGTGCTCGTGTACCCGTGTGCATTGTCCATGGACGGAGGCACCGGAAGTAACTAGGACGACATAACCAGGAGATCGTGCAGGTCAACTTTGTCCTGTACGTCGCGCTGAAGAAATGAGAAGTGCGACAGCGGAGGGTTTCCTCGCGATGCGAATCTCGAGCACCTCACGGGCCTCGCACCTGCGTCATTTCCCATTGAGGCTTGCACGTCTGCCAGATTCTCCCGAAGCACGTTTGGACTGCCCTTCTGTGAAGTCACGGGCGATCCACCACTTGAATGGCCATCGAGTACAGCGTTTGATAGAGCTCCATCAACTCGACCCCAGCGGGAGCGCGGGCGAAACCATCATCGCGTGGATCATCGGGCAGAGTTTACGCGGGTTACTCTCGAGGGAGTCCCATTTCTTGTCCACAATCTAACGAATACCTTCGAAAGAACGACCCTCTGTCAGCTTCAAATGGGCTGTCGGCTTGAACCCGGCGCAGCAAGATGAGGTCGTCTTCTTTGCTGAATTTCTTGTGGGTTTCTTCAGCTTTCCGCACGTCTTAGCTGCATTTTACTCCCGAGGCGCTCCAGCAGTCTCAGGAACCGGGGTTGGTGGCGGCTACCCATCCCTAGGTGACTTGGTAGGTTGAGCTCGCTTGGGCGGCATGGTGCGAGCGCGCACAACGAACAGACCGAGGCAATTGGCGAATGCTTCTTGCCACTTGGCGACTTGCGGACATGATTGCGGATTGTCATACAGCACCCTTGAAAAGTTATCGTATTAAGTTCCAACGTGACTGAACGGGGATAGCACTCTGACTTTCAGCTCGTTCGTGTACGGCTTTCGACGGCCGCGTGGACCGGTCGGATTTAACGCACCACATGCGGCCTCGTCCGTATCCTCCTCCACCTCGCCCTCCTCGTCTCTAACGCCCAGTTCTTCTTCGTCTTCGTCATCTAGCAGAATCCCTTACAGCGCCACATCATGGTCTTCTCTTGCAGACGTGTAAATACGACCCGCAGGTGCTCCAAATGATCTTCCGCCGTCTGGGAGAAGATGGGAATAGAGAGCTTTCGCAGTCGTGATTCCCGGTCCGGTTCCGGAAGCTGATAACGAAAGGGGGATCGGATCAGGAAGACTATACTAGCATTTTCGCAGACTGGCCGAGATCGAGAGTGAGGTAAGTGTTGCTCAGGCTACGAAAAATATTGGGCTTAAAGCTGGGACTGCTATATATCGATGGAAGAAACTGAGAAGCGAGATCAAAGATGCGTGTTCTAACAAAAAGAGGTCAAATGTATGTTTAGGTGGTCAAGGACGTCTTGTTCATTACCCATATATTGCTAAGTGGAGTATATCTATATATTGTATAATGAAGGTAGTCGCACACCACACACATGTCTGGTTGCCGAGATATGGTGCGTTGAAAGCTGCATCCAAGCCTTGGTGACCTCGCCTTACCTGGTAACAATTGAGCGACTTCATTTTCGATTTACATTATGGAAGATTGGGCTGCCACTGCCGACAAGGTGAAGGATGTTGAAGGGTTTGCTAAGAATAACTTGACCAACAAATCAGCACAGGCACGCTTCAACGACAAGTCCGAGAAGGTATCCGGCGTGTCGGAAGAGTACACGGAGAAGCGTCAGCTTCTGGACGAGCTGCTGTGTGCAATTGAAAAGCACCTTCGTAGCGAAGCACTGCGAATTCGTGACGCCAAGGACAAAGTCAAAGCAGACGATGATGTTAGTAAAGTGATGCGCAATGCTGCTGTTTGTCGCCTGAAGGACCGAAAGGTTGACAACGCTGACAACTCAACCAAGCGGCGTCGATTGAATGTCGGGACTGTCATCGACCTCATTCGTGAAGACTCGGAGAAAGAGAGGGAGGAGCAGCAACGTCGTTGGAAGGAGCAACAGAAGGAGCGTGCTATCGACCAAGAAATGAAGGAGCGCCAGTGGAACGAAGAGCGACAAGATCGTGAGGAGGAACGCAAGTATCGGCTTGAGCTAGCTCGTTTGGAGGGTAAACGTCTGGATCAAATGCTTCAACTAGCTACGATGAAGTCACCAACGCGTACTGCTCCTACTGATCAACTAAGGTAATCCCTCATAGAAGGAGATGCCATCTTGAAGTAGGTGCTGATCTAGTTGGGACTGTAGCAGTTATGGCAGTTGGTGAGTAGCATAGCTACCTTGACAAATTTACCGACAGGTGACAGGCGAGCTTTTTGTCGTTTTTTGAAGTCGATGTACGGCCACAGCGTCTTCATGACCTTGAAGTTCCACTCGACAGACTCACGTACACTGCTCATTTCGCGGTTGAACTCGCGTTGAATTGGATCGCTCACGTTGCCTTTGTAGCCACTTACTATATATTTCTGCACACCGTAAGCAGGATCCCCATAGACGGCTTGACCGCGAAACACATCTTCATGATCATCGAAGTGCTTGAACAATTTACTAGCGTGCAACATGGCGGAATCGTGGCGCCTTCCCTTCATCGGTCCCCAAAAATGCACACACATCCCATCAGGCGCAGTGACGGCTTGATAGTTAAGTAGTGGTAGCGTTTGTGACCGCTGTACTCCTGGCGCTGGAGATTTTCCCCACGGCCTCCATGCCGTGGTGTGGGTCGAGCAATAGCCACCTTAATCCCATCGATAAATTCGAAAAATACTATCCGTTGGAGCGCCTTTAGGCTCCACAGCGACACAGTATGCTTCCATTCTATCCGCCATTAGAGCATCAGGCATAAAACTTTTATCAGCGAAGGTGTCATGAACGAGGTCAATCATGTACAGAAAGACCCTCGACATGACCGGAATGGATCGACCAAAGATTTTCATCATATCGTAGTATCTCTTGGGAAAAGCTAGTCGAGAAAGCATGATCTTTGTATCATGCTTTCTCGACTAGCTTTTCCCAAGAGATACTACGAAAGGGCTTCAATACCTGGGACGCTATCTCGATGTTCAGTAAGAACGATATCCGGTATCCGAAGCAGCTCAAACAACTCTCGCACAGCAGCCACGTTAAAACGAAAGTCTAGTTCGGCATTTGCATCTGTATACTCGTCGAGACTGAATTCCACGTCTGGAATTTCAGGCTGTTCGACGAAGTTGAGCCTACAGAGATACAGCAACTTCGTGTGTGTACTCATGCGCTTGCTCTTCAGTATACACCAAGCCAACAAGACATCGCGTTGGTCGTCAATGTTATCTTCAGAGTCCAAAATCTCGCTGCCATCCCGCATTAATTTATCGTACTCTATATCCAACTAGTTGCACAGGTCCGTAAATCTGTCGACGTTCGCTTCCAACGCCTCGTTGCTCTCCACACCCGAACGCACGTGATCGTCCATGCGTGTTATCTCGCCAGCCCGTGTCACCGCCTTGGCACCACCCGTAAAGGCCGCTTGGTCTCTATGTTGTAAGTGCCCTCACCTGTCAGCTCTGTTCCCCGCCAAAAACACTCTGGGGGTGATGTCCAGCACTTCGTGCCCAAATCTGATAACGCACATTAAAGTGGAGAGGTTCTGAACCAGGATTGCATTCCTGGTTGATCGCTGATTTCACGGACTGTCAAGAGCTAACTTCCTGGACCATAACCCTATTCCCCGAAATTCGCATTTTTTATGGCTGCCAAGCCGGAAACAGAACAGGACCGCTGTCTGCGAATGTCGTCTATAGATAGACGATCACGAAGTCCAAGCCGCTAGGATCTTCGGTATGCACGCCTGGTAGACGATCACGAAGTCCAAGCCCGCTAGGATCTTCGGTATGCACGCCTGGTACTCATCCGGCGCCGTTGATATTCCCATCGGCAGGCTTTTGTACTGCGTCGTACAGAAAGTTGTCAGTGGTCTGCTCACCTCTACTATTAATAGTTGCCTGGCATAACACTTCATGTTCGCATCGAGAGAATAGTAGAATTTTGCCTCGCCTTGGTGTGTCAGTACTTCACGAATGATCAGCACGTAGTACGTGTGGCGCTTCAGGAACCTGTTTAACGCCCTGAAGTCCATCTGCAACCGAAGTCGTCCATCTGGCTTCTTCATAAAGAAAGCTGGAAATGCCCAGTCACTGTCATATACCTTCTCTAGCACGTCAAGCTACATGAGACGCTGGATCTCTTTTCGAGCTGCAGCTTCTTCACGCCTCGGCGTCGAGTACGGTCTAGCATGCACGGGCGTAAAGTCCTCGCCCATGGGCAGAACGTAATCTGGGAGCTTCATACGCCCTAGGAGCCCGCTGTACAGCTTCTCAAACTGAGTTAGCAGCTCGATGATTATACGTGATCTGGTCAATATCAGCTGTTCCAACCATCTCTTCCGGCATCACTGCCGTAACGTTGATTCCTTTCAACTCATCTGTGGTATTCACATCCAATTGCTCGTCAGTCTTATTTTGGACAGTAACAACTGTGTTGCCTTTTCATTCAACCATTCCATCACGGAAATTGACGATCATTCCCAGTGCGCTCATCCGATCTCGAGCGATGACCCTCTCATCATTTGCGTCCTTTATGACGGAAAACGTGTGCGTGTTACGCGTACCATAGTTCAAAGCCAGGAACCGAAACTTCACTGGAATATAACCTTCTGCATCAACTAATCCCTCGACCTGCTTGTAGGTCAAGTTCAAAGAGGACATTTCGAACTCGAGCTTCTGGTAGATGCCAGCACAACTGCATTGATGTAGCTCGTTGCGCAGTTCGTGTCTGCCATCCAGACACGTTCTTCTTGCGTCTTTGACAGACGGAAACGAAGACCCATCGGCGGCTTCTTGTCTGACTTCTCCATAGGACACTGCTGATGAATTTTCACTCGCTCTCGTCGCTGAATGAGTACTCCAAGTCATAGTCTTCCATGTACGTCATCTGGGCCTCCTCGGCCTTCTTGGGTTACTCCGTCCGCTGTCTATTGCGCTTCGTTGCGCTCTTCTTCTGGGTGAAGCACTCGCTCTCACTATGCGAGTTCGTATAGTGTCAGTTGCACCATTCGTCGTAATGTTACTTACAACACGACTGGACTTGCTGCGGCTGGCTGCGTCCCATCTTGTTGTTGGTACTTGCCACTGTTATCTTGTTTCCCGGCGCTTTTCTTCCCGGTACCTTCCTGTCCAGCATTCTGCTTCCAGTTTCACACATGTCGGTCGTTGCTTTGGCGGCGTATTTCCGATTTAACCAACCGCTGGGCACCGTCTTGGCCATCGAGCTGAGGTGTACTCTACTCATCTCGTACGCGGTTATCCACTCCATGAGCATGGCGTGTTTGAAAATCCGAATCAGCATCTGCTCATCTAGCTCAAGATTATTGAATGGAAGATGATTGAGCATGCGCGCAATCTCTCGCTTTCGTAGCAAGTATTCGGACACCGTCTCATTTGCTCTTCTTGGAGAACTGCCCCAGCTCCTCCTCGAGCCACTCATAATACATGTTGGGCACGAACATACGACCCCACGTCATGTAGGCATCATCAAAGGCATCTTGATCATTGATATCGAATCGTCCACGTGTCTAGTACTTGCATTTCCGATTCCTCCACCAGGTTGAGAATTCTCAAAGTGACAACCCTTGGTTCGCAGCGGGGTCTTCAGTCAGGTGTAGCGTCGGTCGTGGCTTGTAGAGGACCTCTGGCTTACCTGGTAAAAGAAGAAGTGCTATTGTTTGTCGTTAGCTACGCTTCGGGGGCTGACCTCGTTGGCACTCGAAGCTTATTCAAAAAGAGAAAGGGACAGTAACAGGAGAGAAATCCTGTTGCACCAGCGAGCAGAGTAGGACAGAGCAAGGTGAAGTGGAGGACAAGGCAGGACGGATCAAGACGACAAGCGAGGACGGACCAGGACAACAGCGAGGACAGCGGCGACTAAGGACGATGACGGGTTGAGCGTGGCGTGGGCCGACCCGCCGCCCGCGAAACCCGGCCGCCAGAAGATTGCCCGACGGTGAAGGGGCGCTTGACCGAAAGGATTTCTGCAGAGCAACAGAAGACCAGCGGGGCGACACCATAGCGACAATGAACGGCCGTAAAGGGTCGGAGGTGAACCCACCGACCTCGACATGCATCTGTAGGATAGCGCTAGCCGCTCACTCTTCGATTAGCAGTGCAGAGAGCAGAGCACACGATCGGAACGCTGAAGTGTCAGGCATTGGCACTAAAGCTAAAGGAATACAACAAGCAGCTGAAGCAGAAGTAGTTGGTGGTGTGAGTCAAGGCGTGGTCCTCGAGTACCTAAGGAAGAACGGATATCTGCAGCCCCGTGAGGTCGCCGGTATCAGCAGCCCATGACGCAGGAGGACAAATAGCCAAAGAGAGGGTAGTTTAGCCCTCGGTACTAAGAGCCCCCGGTGCAACCCTCCTGGCGAACCTCGGCGAGGTATCGAGTCAGCCCGACCACCCCTGTGCGTGCTAAGGACAAGTCGGTTACTAGTAGTCGTGTATATTTCGTGTTAGCTCTATCTGTAGTCGGCGACTGGTGATCGTGGCCACTGGACACTGTCCTTGGGCCGAGGACAGGACTGCCGCATAACGCAGGAGCGGCGAAGACCTAACACCCCAGCGAAGGACGCAGCTTACTGGACAAGAATTATAATCTTCAAGCTAACTGCGTAAGAAGCGAGCAGACTTTCCACAATTCACGGCTGCCAACTCTGGCATCGATAGTTCGCAATTCGCGCCGTTTGGCATAAGAGGATGCTGGGTACATCTCCGAAGGGCCGGCGNCTCGGAGCGCTCACGACAAGACACTACCAAGACGCGCGGACATGGTGAACCCTCGCGCCCACACAGTATCAACACCAACTCGCGACGGACCTGGCGGACCCTCCGCGGCCAAGAAGATCGCATCGCCAAGGCGCGCCGAGGACCTGGTGAACCCTTGCGCACACGCAGCTCAAGCACCAACGCACAGAGGAATTGGGATCCTCTGTGCTCATGCTTCCCCTCCCCAGAGTGCAACACAGCAGTCCAGATACATACTCGCTTGGCGTGAAGACCCAGATCGACAGAACAAGGCCTCAGAGAGGACCCACTGCAACGGATATGGTACACCGAGGTGAAAGCTTCGAGGAAGACGGGTAGATCTTTTTGACTACCTAAAAGGCTTCTATAAGATAGTGACATAAAACTCAAATAGAAGGCCGCTTAACAAACAAAAAAACAAACTTTGGCATCGACACCATCGTCGGTCGCTCCACCAGCACCGCGAGTCGGTGACCTAGAGGTGCCATTTGGTGGCGTTCCCCTACGACCAGCGGAATATAATAGACGGGGCTATATTGGCTGTTGCCACCGGAAACCTTTACGTCAAGTGACTTACCAGAGCCATCAATGGCGCCAGGTCTTGACTCTCGCGCCGGCTCTGCTGCCGCCGTCGCGGAGGCCCTCGAAGCCAACCGCGCGCTCTTAGCAGAGCTACAATCCCTGGAGCAGTCGCTCACCCAGGAAGAGGCCAAACTGCTGGCTAAGACGCAGGCAATTCGCCGTCGAATGGCTCTCCGAAGAGCTCAACAAGCGATGGACGCGCTGTTGCCTCACGCGCCGCCAGGAGAGAAGGTGCAGCAGCCGTTCACAAAGGCCCCACGCACCAGGAGGAAAGCGTCGGGGGTCGTGGCGCGCTCGTACATCCGCCAGCAAGTTTCGCTCTTCACGGACGAGGAGGAGCGCGAGCGGAAGGTGGGGAGGCCCAAGAAGAAGAAGAAGCAGAAGACGGTGGAGGCTTCAGACGCTAACGACGTAGAGCAGGCAGTGCTGAGGGCGATGTCAGAGCCGCCACCTAATGCGGACACGGAGTTTCTACGCGCTCATAGTCACGAGTCGTTCGTGGCGGGGCCTCCGACCATTTTCACGTCCCGAGAACGGAAAGTCGTCAAGGACTTTGCCGAGGATTTTTACATGACGCGTTCTCCAAGCGTGGAGATCCCGCTGGAGGTGTGGAACGAGATTCACACGTGGCAGGACATGAGGAAGTCGAGACAGCTCCCGATCGAACGCTCAGGCTTTGCGTGCAAGTTGTGGTACGACCTCCACGAATCGCCGACGTTGCGACTCGGTGCGTGGACGAAGCAAGAAGATGCCGCACTGCGACGTCTGGCGACGGGCGAGGCAGACGCTTCCCTGGTCAACAAGTGGCACGAGATTGCCAAACGCATGCCGGTCCCGGGACGGCCAGCGGCGCATTGTCTTATCCGATACCAGACTGCGTTGTGTGCGGGCAACACCAAATCAATCTTTACACCTGAAGAAGACCAGATACTGCGCGAAGCTGTCCCGATTTTTGGGGAGAAGTGGAACGTGATTGCAGACTTGCTGGATGGTCGTGTGTCGGAGCAGATTCGCCACCGCTGGCAGCTTTCGCTAGCGCCAGGTATTCGTCGCGGAAAGTTCTCGGTGATTGAGGATCGACGTATGCTGCTGGCACTCCGCGCGTATGTACCTCACGGCAGCGAGTTCAACCAGGACCAAGTGGCTTGGAACGATATCTGTCACCACATCCCTGGGCGGACGCAGCCAGCGGTTCGCGATCGATACCTGAACTGTCTGAACCCGGACTTGTCGTTCCGCAAGTTCACCAAGCAGGAGGATCAAACCATCCTAGCACGAGTGCGTCAGTGGGGAATTGGGTCTGCAAGACTGTGGCCTCGACTTGCTGCTGAGCTAGGTAATCGCTCGGACTCTCAGGTATGTCGGCGATGGAGATACCTGGACCCAGAGGCCTATGAAAAGCGTCGCCAGGCGTTGGAAGAAGCCAGCAAAAAGCAGACAACGGCTGTATTCCGCCGGCGATCAATCCACAGGCACGACCCACACAACAGGAAGAAGCATACTTCGCGAAGCTCATACAATGGTCTCGCCGTTGAGCAAGCACGTGGCAACGGAATCCGGTTATCTGGGCCAATTCTAAGAGTTCATGCCAATGGCAACGTTACGCTGCAAGGCAGTGAACTATTGCAGATTCGAGAGACCGAAGGAGAGGACGGGTCGACGGAGTACATGCTATAGATACCGAGTCAAGGCAGCAGCTTCGATAGCCACGCTACCATGTCAAGGCGGTAAAAGCTATTCGCAGAATCTGGGATCCGACAATCCTTGGCCACGCTACACTCAAAATAATTGGCCTCTATCTTTCAGGGGTGATGCCTATCTAGCGTCATTCACAGATTGAGTCCTAAGTGGAGTGGAGACAACGCTTCCGACCCCAGTTACCAGGAAGCCAACCAACAAGTGTGACGTGGAGAATGGAGATGCTGTCGATCAGTGCAACGCCCCTGAGGCAATCAACTCTCTCGTCACGTGGGGCCTCGCGAAGCTCCTCGACGCGATGCCCAAACACCCAGTTCAAGATGGATGAGGAGTACTCCTCAGGCAACAACAACGATGCACAACCACAGCTGCACCCTGTGACCACAAGCACCAAGGCAACGCGGTGCTATCGTCCAAAAGAGTGGAGCCCCGAGGCGGAGGAGGCATTCCGCGTGCAGCAAACGGGTTGGCGCGACATGAAGGAGTACATGGAGACGTACGGCGAGCCAGAGCGCTGGCACAACGGCTTTGTGCGTTGCACTCGTGTCAAAGCTAACGGTTACTACACCTACTGGCGCCCGCACCGCGAGTGCGACGACAAGTACCTCCACACCGTCAAGCTCTTCGAGTATGTCTAGGAGACCAGCTATCATGAAAAAAAAAAACAGGAGCTGCATTAACCCGCGTGAATCAACTATTGAGCCAACTCACCTTCCGCTTTACTCCACGAAACTGAGCTGTCCAAGCGCCAATGCAATGCCAATAAGTACAATTGCGACCATCCACAGCGCGTTACTGGACTCGCTTGGCTTTTTCAGCTGCACTTGCTGCTGCGTGCTGGTGGTCTTACTCTCTGCTTCCTTCTCTTCCAGCAGCCGTCCGCCCCAACGTTCCTTCTCCTCCTTCTTTTGCTCAGCCAGTTTCTCCTTCAGCGTCGACATCGCCTCGCGGATGTTCCTGTCCGTCGGGTAGTGCTTTGCTGCCTTCGTCAGCTTCTCCTTCGCTCCATCCAGATCTCCCATCAACAGTGACGCCCGGCCACAACGGTACAGCGCCTTGTCATTCTCCGGATCGATCTTGAGTGCCAATTTGGCATTCTCAACGACCTTGGCCAGCAGCTCCTCATCCTTCTCTCCGTCCTTAGGAGCTCCCTGGACCAGGTAACACGCTGCCAGGTTCAGATACACCGGCAGCTTCACCACATTCACATCCGCACGGTTCTTAGCTGTGAACTAGTGCAGCAAAGCACACAATAGTATTGTTACATCAGCCTCATTGGAGTTCTAAGCATTGGCGCTGGAGATGTCGCCGCACCTCGAAATGCCACGTGCCCTCGTCGAAGTCCACGTGGTGGAGCGCGCGCTGGTACCACTCAACCGCCTTGTTAACATCACCGACCTTGAATTGAGCTGAGCCTCGTTGACGGCAGAGGTCCGCGCGCTCGATGCGCGTCTCGAAGATGCAGGAGCGTTCCTGTGCACGTTGCGCATCAAAGTTTAGAGGGGTGCATCTCCCTGAATACTGCGAGCTAGGAGGTGATCGAGAGCTCACGTCGAACATCAGCATCTTGGCTTCTCCGTCCATGTCGCCGTCCGTTGCTGGTGCTGGCGTGGGGTCCGCGAGAGGCGCTGCGACGACGCCTTCTTTTGAGGTCATGGTGGTCAATTAGGAAGTGACGTACGTGGCAGCGCTTCACTTCATGTTTGTATGAAATAAATTACAGCCAATCGGAAGCGTAGACTTTATAAGAAAAGCATTGAAGAACGTCACAAGCTCAAAGAAGCCAAGATGGAGATTCCAAAGCCGCTTACGGAGCAGATGCGCGCCGCCACGCGCGAGGTCCACAACGTCTCGGACAAGTGCGAGCGTGGCTGTTTGCTGTGGTGCCTTTTTTTGCCGTAAAATGTGCTCAGAATGGTGATATACCCGCGTATTTTGCTGCCCAGCCTGGTGAACCTGAAGCTGGTGGTGGCGCTGACCGACAAGAAGCTCTACGGCCGCGCGCTGATGCTCTTTTGTGCGTGGTAATTGTGGGTTCTTTCATTTTATATGATGAATGTGTAAATTTATATGTATTGTTATGCTGGCATACATGTAGACTTCGTCTACGCTCAGCTGGAGTCGACCATCAAGACGCACAAAGACCACGAGGCCTTCCGCGGACTCTACGAGATTCTTAACGAGATCGCCAGGGTGAAGGCTCTAGTAAATATTGATTTGTTATTGGTAGAGAAGAATACTGATGAGCCTTTTCATGGTGCAGGCTGATGGTATTACCAAGGACCTGCGATTCTACCTTGGCGAAGACTGGAGCACCAAGTATCAGCCAACTCAAGCTGTCCAGGACTACGTCAAGTACGTAGGAATGAGTATGACAATTAATTTATTGCTTGGTGGCTGTAGACTGACGTAATGGGCTGTTGTGGGGCTAGGCACCTGCAAGAACTGGGGGAGAAGGTATTAGCAACACGTTTTCTAGATGACGAGAGAGATGTCATCACCTCACAGCTGCTGTTTCCCTCTGCAGGACCCGATATTGGTGCTGCCGTACTGCTACCACATGTACATGGCCATGCTCGCGGGCGGCATGATGATCAAGAAGCTGGTCAAGAGAAGTTTTGCCCCGCCCGAGGGGGAGGGACTCAACTGTTTTGCTTTCGACGTCAAGAGCAACAAGGTGACTTTGAGCGTGATATGCAGGGTGTTTTCGGTGTCGTTGAAGTAAATATGTGCGGTGGTCTCGCTGGCAGGCACTTCGCGACACGATCAAGGAGATAATCAACGCTGTCCCGCTTGACGAGGAGACGAAGGGACTCATTCTTGCTGAGTCGATGACCTGTTTTAAGATGAACAACCAGGTACGGCTACCACGTACTTCAACCTGACGGCATTCTTGATGCGGGACGCTAATACTGGTCGTGCAGGTCGTGCGAAGCCTCGACGGCGCCGGTAACCACGTGATGAAGTTCATCTTGAAGTGGATCGTCATCATCGGCCTCGTCCTTGCGGTGCGTTCATGGCTTGCATCACGTGTCCACATCCGCACTTCGACTTACGGGAAATTGCTGTACATTACATTTCTGCTCAGACGTTCTTCGCCATGCTGCCCAGTCTCATCAGTCAAAACTAGTGCAACACTGTCACTTTGTAGTGCTATGCTGGTCCGAAACGCTGCACTGTTGTGAATAAACCTCTTCTGCGACTTCAAGGCGTGTCGTTTCGCGATACATGGCTACATTTTCCAGCTATGTCCGAAAATGTATCACAAGTCTCCATGACGCGCGGGCACGTTCGCTATCCCCGCGGGAATCGTGGTCGAGGCCGTGATCAAGGCCGTGGCAACCGCAGCAATGCGCCTGCTGCATCACCCCCACCTCCCGCTCCTGTGTCTCTCCAGCAGGGGCCGATCCGCGGTGAATGCCACGCGCTGTGTCCTCCGCTGGAGCAATCGGAACGCGCTCGAAACCAGGAGCTCAGTCGCTTCGAGCGTCCAGCTGCAGGTTTCGAGGGGCTTGTGCCAGTCAAGAAATACCGTCGAGCTGCTGCAGGTCGCGATGTCTGGGACCCGCTGGAGCTGAGACCGGCTCCTGTGCTGCTGCGTACACTGCGTCACCTGTTCACGACGGTGCTGGCCTGGCCTCAGAGCGGCTTTGATGCTTGGGAGCAGCGTGGATCGGCACGAGTGGCCGAGTTCCTAGCCGTGTATCACTTCGTGAACGACCGCGTACGCAGTGTGCGACAGGATTTTACTGTACAGGTATGTGTGGAAGGTTGAGACGGACATTGGAGGATAGTTGCTGACACTTTTGTGTTGTTGGTTGGCAGAGGATTGAGGACGCGTCGCTAGTGACGGCGGTGCAGCAGGCAGCACGGTTCTATTTGTTGGCGGGGCTGCGGTCGACGCAGTTGCTGGGAGGTGTTAAGACTCAGCAAGACTGGAGTGACAAGCTGAATGATGAGCAGCTCGCGTCGGCGCTTTCGCAGCTCCAAGCGCTGTATGGGATGCACGAGTTGGCAGGGTTTGATCATGACGATGTCCCCGAGTTGAAGGATGCAGGGGAATTCGTTGCGTACGATCTGCTGCTGCATGCTGATGAGCCTCAAGATGTCGCCTGGATGCTGCTGAAGGTGTCGCCGAAACTGCGTCGCTTGCCGGCAGTGCGACGTGCTCTTCGCGCGTTTGTGGCGTTGCAGACTGATGACTTTCACATTTTTTTCGCCGAGTTTGCCACTATGACGTTGCTGGAGAAAGCGGCATCGCTGCGTCACCTTTCAAAGGTATGGACCCGCAGTTTGCGCATGATCAACAAGGGCTTCGGCAAACAGGATCGCTTCCCACTGGAAGAACTTGCGCGTTGGATGAACCTGGCAGACCCGCAGAGTGAAGGCGAGGGTGGCGAACTCGCTGAGAGACTGTGCAACGCCTTGAATATCCAAGCGCAGCGCCATCCATCGCCACCACCATCGACTCGAACGGATCATACTGACGTTGCTGAGTCGTGGGAAATTGTCGGTGACCTCACGAAGCAAGTAGCGTCGCTGTCAGTGAAGCCTTCCTCGATCGGGTTTGCACAATTCAAGCTCGCCCCATTGCATGACCAGGTGGACTCGGAAGCAGTGCGGCACCTACTTCGCGATGTCGCGCTTCGTATCGAGGCTGACCTGGCTGGAAAAGGCTCGCCGCTGACAACGAGAGAGCTGATCATGGGAGAAGCACAAGAAAGCGGCACAAGTGGTTAGAACGCACAGCCCTTAAGGTTCGTGAGCAGTTTGTTTCTCGTTTTTATTGGTCTCACACATACAGCAGAGCTCTTCCAAAATGCAAAATCGCAGCAGTAGTCAGCGCCAGCAGAAATTGGGAGAAGACTCCTCCCCGTCGCTCTCACTACGTTCGACTGCTGCGCAATAGATTCTGCATGCTGCCTCATTTGTTCGCCACTTTCGACGGTAGTAGTATGCCCCTTGTTACAGCGCTCGGTGAGCTGTGCTTTCTTGGACAGCTGTGCAAACGTGTCTGCCCTGAACTTGATGGAACCTCACAATGTTATCACACTTTGGTTTTCTTCTTGGGAGGCGGCAAGCTGTCAAGAGCATCGAAGCTTAGCTCCACCTTGGTATCCTGTAGGTTGTCCAGATCACGGTACGACGTTGACACCTGGCGCGGGTCCACCGGCAGCTCGCTATCCGGAACACGTGGCGGGCCAGACGGAGGCCCGCGCGAGGGAGAGCGACCGTAACCACCTCCGCCGTTGTATCTAGGAGGCGAGCGCGGTGGGCGCTCGAAGGAGCCCCTTCGCATGCGGTCATCGCGCATCGGCGGTCCACGACCCCGGTAGCCATCGTCACGGTAGAACCCTCGTCCACCTCCGCCAAAGTCTCTTTCAGGTCGTCCACGGTAGCCACCACCGTTACGACCTCCGTTAGATCCTCCTGCACGTCCACCGAGTACGGCACCACCCGGCATACTGTTACTAGTCTCAAGAGGAGGCATTGGGTGCTGTTCATCTTCACGGTACTGTTCCCACATGTAGCTCTCGCCCACTTCGGCAATCTTGTCCACCGCCAGCTCTGGGTGCTTGTTGCGAATGTGTTTCTTCACGAAGTCCATGGCCTTAAAAAGCTTCGTGCACAATCGACAACGGTGCTTGCCGTCATCGCTGGCCTTCTCGCCATAGTTCGAGTACGTGCTTTCCAGCGCGGCCTCCTCACGAGCTTCGATCTCGTCAACAAGAGCACGGTTCTTCGCACGCTTGGCCTCCACAACCTCAGGCGCCAGCTCCTTCAGATACGCCTGCACCTTTTTATCCAACGCTGCTGCCCATCCGCCGATAGCCTTAGCGGTTTCTCCAGTGGCGCCTGAAGCTGCCGGCTCTTTTCCTCCTGCCTCTGCATTCGCGGCGTCATCCTTGTTTTCTTCCGTCGGGGCACCCTCCTCCCCTTTCACAACGCTAGCCGCCGCGGCTTCCTGTCGAGCCTTCTCTTCCTCAATATCGCGAGCCGAAGGCGGTGGGCGGCAGAAGAGCGCAGGGTGAGCATGCATGATATCACCCATGTCGAGGCACTGCACACCGGCATAATAAATATAGTGGTGCACGCGGCGCAGGTATGCCACGACAACGTCCAGCTTCTGTTTATCAGTCGAGTAGTTCTGCGCCATCTCCTCAGACGCCAGCAAGCCCTCAATGCCAAAGCGCGCTAGCTTATCATTCGCGCCGTGGAACAGACGCGCGTCCAGCGCCTTGGCGAGCGCAAGAGATTGCTGATAGTCACCCGTCAGACGCTCGGGAACAGACAAGTACGACGGGGTTTTCAGCGGCGCACGGGCACGGTGAGGAGACACCTGGAGACGGAAGGGCGGGAACTGATTGCCGTCTTCCACGAACGTGTTGTGGATCTTTGGCATGGCGTCGCTTGCAGCTGCCGCGCTGTCGTAGATGATGTACGCCGAGCGGTCAAAGTCAAACGCACTCTTCTTCACCGGGTCCGACAGGTACAAGTGCACGAACGGACCTCCCTGCAATAACCGGCACAACAGCTCACGTCATCAGTGCACCACTCGCACGCACAACACTTCTCGTAGTGCAAAACAGCACACGTACCGCCTTTTTGATGGCCTCGCTGAGCGTGCCAACCGGGCAAGCGCACGGCACACGGCGCACGTACAGAACGCGCGCGCTGTTTTCCAAGTCGTTGGCAAAGTCCTCCCCGAGCGGGTTCACGCCGTTCTCCGCCGGCGGCTGTTCGTCGAGACAGACCTTGGCCGCTCCGGACCGCACGCGCTCGCCAAACTGCTTGGCCTCGTTAATCTGCAGCGAGGTCTTGTGCTTGTCCACGCGGTGGCGCAGCGCCGGCGAGTAGCGCTCCTGCAGCCACTCCTCGCGCTTGTGCAGCTCGAAGAAGGCGCGCAGCACGCGCTGCACGTGCTTCTTCTTGTACTCCTCGTAGCGCTGCTGGTAGACCTCGGGCGACGCCTCGTCCGTCTGGCGCATCATCCAGACCTTGTACGACACCAGCGGCTCCGGCAGCGCCGACGACGCGCGCGCGTCACGCCGGGGCGGGCCGGCCTCGTCGAAGCGCGGGCCCGCGTCCCAGTCCGGCGGCCCGCGGCCGCGCCGCGGCGGGCTGCGGCTGCGACTGCGGCCGCGCGGGCCACGGAAGCGCAAGTCGAAGTTGTCGCGGCTGTCGCTGCGGTGTCGGCGGAAGTCGTCGCGGCCTCCGTAGGGCGCGTTCATGGGCGGGGGGCCGCCCGCGGGCGGGAAGTCCTCGCGCATCGGCGGCTCCGCCTGTAGGTACAGCGACAGCGACAAAACGGGGGGGTGGAGGCGTTAGTACGAGGAGTTGGGGGGGCGGTTCGAGAGGGTCTTCCGCGG
This sequence comes from Phytophthora pluvialis, assembly GCA_001314425.1. Taxonomy (NCBI): domain Eukaryota; phylum Oomycota; class Peronosporomycetes; order Peronosporales; family Peronosporaceae; genus Phytophthora; species Phytophthora pluvialis. The sequence goes on from LGTU01000153.1 coordinate 61,793, forward strand.
GTTGCGAGGGTGGAGAAGGAGGCGGAGACGGTGGGGGGGACGTGGGAGGGCTCGGGCACGCACCATTCTGGCTCTGGTGTCCGCGGGGGGAGGAGGGGAAGCTGGCGCACGAGACGCGGGACGGACTGCGGCGCGGTGGGACGATTCGAAGACTGAGGTCGCCACCACCAAGCGAAAGCCAAATCTGAGTCCAGATCTGAGCCCGACGGAGAGCATACTGGGGCCAAGTGGTTTGGTGAGTCAAAAGAGTCAAATGGCTCTTAAGTGTTTTATATTGCTTGACCGGTTACATGTATCATCGCTAGACCTCGGCGGCGCCCCGGTTGGCGGCGGCCTTCTGGCTGCGCGGGGTGCCGACGCTCTCGCCGAAGGTGAAGTCCTCGGCGGGCTTCTCGCCGCTGCCGACGGGGATGGCGCCCGTGGTGAAGAGGATGTCGAACAGGATGCACATGGTCGCCAGGAACATGGTGACCACGGCCGTGACGATGTTGGCGCACTTGAACTCGCACACTTCCTGCAGCAGGGTCTGGATGTCCTTGTCCACGCCCGAGCAGACCGACGTGCCCACGGGTGCCGCGGCGACGGCCACGGCGCTCGCGAACGTGAACAGGAGCCACACCGAGTCGAAGGTGACGACGTTGCGGGGGCTGGGCAGGCGGAGCTTGCGCACGTCGAAGGCCAGCACGCGGACGGTGAACGTGATGACGACCAGCGCGCCGATGGTTAGCAGGAAGTAGATCTGGTTGCCAGACCGGAACATCTCCTGCCCGTAGTTGCAGCTCTTGATGCCGCCGGAGCCGGCTGTTATGGTTGCGATCAACGCCAGGAGGATCGTCAGCAGACGAACTGCCATGGGAACGCGCTCGTGCACCATCTTAACGGACTGCTGTGTTGAGTTGGCTAACTGGGTGAGACTTGGGGGGGGGGGCTTCTACGAGGAGAATTCGTGAATGGAGGAGAGCAGCTCAGCGTTGGCGAGGTGCACTCCTGTCACAGCAAGGAGGAGACAGCAAGCGTCCAGCGGCATAGACTACCGCGCCATAACGCCTGCCTCTAAGAATACGCTGATGCTACTGCGACACGATGGTGTGGCGCTTTTGCGGACGATATGCACGGGAAGGAGATGCGACAGCCTCTTGAATATCGGTGCGCACCACCTCACCGAAGCGTATTTACAGCTCACGTGGTCGGCGGTTCGAGAACGGCATCGCACTTCCAAGTCCAGCTCGGTATGGTCTATTTTGTGTGAAGGTGGCTGCTGCTGGTATATTTCGAGATGTTGGTACCGCTTTGACAAGGAACGACCTCGTCGTGGCAAGCGCCTGGTTTCGTGGCAGCCCAACATGTCTATCCAACTGGCAACCACCCTAACGACTGGTTTGGTCCCCGCTCGGACCCCCAATGATGAGGGCGCTGAGCGTGCAGGGTCCCCAGCTCAAAACAACGAAGTGTCTTCTTCGTACGATAGCGACGAGGGCGACTCCGATGGAGATGACTATGAAGACAGCGACGACGACTCGAGTGAGGAAGATGACGATGAGCCGGAGCTTGGTCCTTTGCAGCGTATATCGAATGCGTTGAGAGCCAAGCAGCAAGGCATGCTAGCTAAACGACGCCATCCTGTTCTCGAGTGGAAGGCGGTGGCTCAATGGCACGCTGACAATGCAGCGGGTGTGGTAGCAGCCGAGCAAGATCGAAAGCGTCGTGAGGAATCAGTAGCGGAGAAGGCAGCACGTCGTGAACGTAAGGTAAAGCGCAAAGCTCAGCGCAAGTTCACCAAGGAAAAGGAGGTCGAGTTTCGCACACTCCTGGAGGAGTACAGCCTAGCAATCGTCAAAAGCGAGAAGCGAACTGCACTACTGACACAGTTTTCAATCGAAAACCGCTCCGTTGAGAAGCAGAAGCTTGCTGCTATCGAGGCTGGGAATCGTATGGATCAGTTTTGCAAGGCTACAGAGAAGATAGTGCAGGCGGAAAAGCGTGATGAAGAGGAAAAGCAGGCGACTCTAGACAATCTGCAGCAGTGCATCGACGCCTCTAGCGAAATGGGAAGGCGATACGGGATACTCCCAGCTATCAACACGCCCCCTGCTCCACTGCCAGAGGAGCAGGACGAGAACTCCACAGTGCTGATACTTCGAGTGAACAAAGCTCCGCTCACGAACGATGCCGATTCTCGTCCACCTCTTGCTCGAAAAGCATCGGCATCACGTCCGCCAATGTCGGCGGCGAAGCGGCAGTTTTTCACTCTCAACTTGAAACGATGTAAACATGTTGAAGAGCTTCGAGGCGAACGGATCGGCGACCAAGGAGCGAAGGAGTTAGCTCGGTCGTTGCTAACTGGTGCATGTCCTCGGGTGCGAAGCATTCATTTGGGCTGGAACCTCGTCAAGTACTCGGGCGTAGCGGCGCTGACAGATTGCTTCACTCGCGGTGCTTGTGCACAGCTCCAAGAGCTTGACCTACGGTGCAACAATATCGATAGCAAGGCCTTCGCGACACTACTCACCGCTCTTGAAAAGGGGGCGCTGCCAGATTTGCTTGACATTGGGCTGCAGGGCAATTTACTGGGCGACGAAGGAGCTCGTGCACTTGGACATGCGTTCTTCCGGGGCACACTTCATGCACTGCGACGACTCGATGTACGTCAGAACAGGATACGTAACGATGGCGTCCTGGCGCTCTGGAGCGTATTCACCACACCCAATTTCAGACGCTTCTGTCCAAAGCTTGAACTCCTGGACATGCGTCGGAACGACGCTCACGGCGCACTTACACGATCGTTTTGTCCGTGTCCTCCGTATCTCGCGTTTTAGCAAGAACGTCAGCCAGCACAAGTAACGTTATGTCGATAAAATGCCTTTTGTTAGTTCATGTAGTTACGATGGTATCGAAATGATGAGGGAGCCTTCACATGAATGAGGCCGACGCGTTCTTGATCTCTTGCGTCCTGCAAATGTTAGTACAGTTAGTTGAGCAGAATACCATCCCTAACACAAGTGTTCGATTGAAAATACGTACACACTGCGTATGAAGAGAGCTTGATTGATAGTCGACACGGACTCGGGCAGGCGCAGCGTTGGCTTTTCGATCCCAAGATTTTGCAGCGCTACAGAGCCACCAACAAAGAGAAGTTAACTACCGAGCTGTAGAGCGAACAAGTGCACCTTGTACTTGATGCCGAACCTTGATCGTATTGCTCCGTGGTGACGAAGCCCTGCTCTTTGATGTCGAACGCAGCGAACATTGCCTTGAGATCGTGCTCCTCAAAGAACGGTACCTAGTGCAACGACGCGCAACCAACAAGTCTCGTCAACGTGCTGAAGTCGGAAGTCAATTAACATAACATGGCAGAAATGTATCCGTCCGTACGTGGCTCTGCTCTTGCTTTGCCTTTCGCATCTCGCCGAGTTGCTGGACGAGGAATTCGCGAGGATTGGACGGTCGATGGTAGAGCAGAAGCGTTCCCAGGCCCTCAAAGAGTTCGTTGATGCCGTGCGAAACCATGTAAAGCTCCGCGCGTACCTTGGGGTCCTTCGTGTTAATCTTAGGCGGCGTTGAGTTTGCCGACGACATGGCTGCTGGTCTTCTCGGCTGCACAGAATCTCTTCAAAACAAGGCCGATATCTCGACTTCCAAGAGACACTAGCTAACCGTCGCGTCTCAATGCGGGAGGACCCTAAGAATGGAATTGACACACTTGTTGCAGGTTGATGTCCACGCCACAGAAAACCTGGTTGCCTCGGATAAAAAAATATAATCGTCCTCTATTGGCACGACCAATCCATCGCGCGTCGCTTAAAGACCACGTGACGAGGATCACTTACTCGTAAAAGGACTGTGGTCGGTATAGCACTGGTCGAACATCTTGTCGACTTGGTCCCGCGCCTCGGCAGGAAACATGGACTGCAAAAACGCACAAAAATCACCACCACTCGTTCAATTCAAGTCAACGAGGTAACTAACAGCTGCGCAAAAAAAAAAACGCTTACGCTTGTCGATCGAACCGCGTGTTCACGAACGCACCGCGCGTTGAGCCAGCGCGCGCTCTTCTGGAAGAACGCGACATCCGGCAGGACCGTCTCCAGCAGCTTCGCCTTCTGGTAGCACTCGGACTCGCGCGCCGACCGGATCTCACTACACCGGAACGACCAGCAAAATTCGTCAGGACCATAAACCAACAGCACTAATGTCTGCACTTGGGACATGGCCCACCTGCAGGCCAGGACGTCCGACTTGGTGATGTCCATCTTGCGCACCGTAAACTGCAAACAGTAGAGAGCCCCCCCACACACTTGTGTCAATGAAGGCACAGCTCAACTTCAACTTCAACGTGCTCGTCGAATCAACGCACGTCGTAGGCGTGGATGAGCTCGTGCACCATGGTCTCCTCCACCTCGCGCGCCGAGTGCAGGCGGTTGGCGCAGAAGACGACGGTGGGCGGCGGCGCCGAGAAGAAGGCGCGCGCGTTGCCCTCGGGACCTGCACCGTCAAGTACATAAGTTTAGAAAGTCCATACACTCGAGATTCTCTAAACTTGTGTTGACGTGGCACACACCGTCGTCGCGACAGTCGAGACACACGAAGTCGATGGCGGGCACGGCGCTCTGGCCTTCCGCGTGCTGCCGGGCCAGGAACTGGAGCGTATAAAGTATGACGTCCATTAGGCCGCGGATGGAGATGTATCAAATATGGGAGAACGCGCCGCTCGCCTGCCTTGTTGATGATGCCCACGATGTGCTGCGGCCGCCGCTGCTGCAGCGCCACCTGCACCGCATCCTCGCACTCGTACAGCTCCATGCTTCGACTGCAAAGACGGGCCCCAGATCTTCGCTGTCCGGTCGGAAACGCCGCAGTTCACATACTGAGACCGCCTAAAAGGGGACATCTCACTGCCGACAGTGAATGTCTTCCACACCAATGTTACGTGGCCCACATCATCTTCTTAACTTCAAAGTGGACGTCAACACTCTTCAAAATGCGCTTCGACCGTCGAGGTAAGAGCCACCATCCGCCCCTCCCTGCTTATTCCCTCCTCTAAATCTCTGTCTGCATGTATCAGTGGCGATCGTCACGGGCGCCGGCAACGGTCTGGGCCGCGCCTACGCCGAGTACCTGGGCCAACTGGGGGCCAACGTGCTGATCAACGACCCGCAAGCTCCTGCAGCCGACGCCGTCGTGCAGCGCCTCGGAGGGGGCGACAGGGCGCTGGCCAACTACGACAGCGTCGTTGAAGGACGCAAAGTCGTGGACGCCGCACTGGACAAGTGTACGGGGGCTGAGGTTGACACCATTTAGAGCAGCTCCAAGGCTGACACTGTGATGGAGTGCAGGGGGTCGCGTGGACATCCTCGTGAACAACGCGGGGATCATTCGCGACAGTTCGTTCGCCAAGATGACGCAGCAGCAGTGGGACGAGGTCTACAAAGTGCACTTGGAAGGCACCATGAGGTGGAGGGGGGAGGGAAGGGCAGAATGAGTGGAGGGGGCAGTGCTCTAACGTTGTGGCGCTGCATGCTGCAGGATGACGAAGGCGTCGTGGGACGTCATGAGGGAGCAGGGGTTCGGTCGCATTGTGAATATCGCGTCGGCTTCCGGACTGTACGGGAATTTCGGACAGGCGAACTACTCGGCGATGAAACTGGGCATCGCCGGTCTCACGTTCACACTGTGCAAGGAAGGCGCCAAACGCAATATTATGGCAAACGTCGTAGCCCCGTTGGCAAAATCGCAGATGACGGAGAATCTACTGGAGAAAAATCTGAACGACAAGTTGACGCCGGAGAGCGTCGCGGCGTTCGTTGCGTGAGTGTTCGAGCGACGGGGGTTGTATTTTTTTTTCCTGGCAACGATGCTATTCCTATAAGTGGTTGTCTTGTTGGTTTCGGTAGGTATTTGTGCCATGAAAGTTGCGACCGAACCGGCAATGTGTACGAAGTGGGTGGCGGTTGGGTGGCCCAGGCGCGCTGGCAGCGGTCACGCGGTGTCGTGTTCCCGAAAGAAGAACTCACCCTCGCGAACATCGCGGCACAAATCGACAACATTGAGGTACACGTAACGCTTGCATTTTGGACTTTGCACGGACTGGAAATTCTGACTAACTGGTATGCGGGGTAGAACTTCGATGTGGAGCCGGCGCGATACCCGAGGAGCTTGCAGGACACCATCGCGTACGTTCAGAGCATTCTCAAGTAAGTCTTCGCCTGATCTCGCGTAGTATCGACCCACAGGTGGTCTATACTGGAGTGGGTACACGTCGAGTGTCCTACGGCCATAGGGTATGGTGTGGTCGTGAACATCCTGGTCTACCATCTGCTGTGAATACGAGGCTATCGAAAAGCTAGACTTTGTCATATTGAATCTAGCGCGTTGTTGTACACCAATTCCGCTACAATGCTCCTCCCCACCCCGTAATCTGAGTAGCTTTTCACGACAATGACCTTATTCTAGACGAGTGGAATCGTGGTATTGAGTGCTGCATTTCCGGGCAAAAACAGCCTGTGAGTTTTTATCGACCTGCTCTGCTGCACCAGCTCCACTCGAGTCGATCCGCGAACCAATTGAACAATCGACTCGTTGACAGCTCAACCGCCAAAGTGTATTACTGTTCTGAACCGCTACGCTCTGATAACAGTTCAAAGCGGCTACAGCTTCCTTGCTGCGCAGCGTTCAAGCAAATGATTTTTCACCGTAATGACCATCAGATGACTTCTTCATGATTGAATTGTGTATGGATGAGAACATCCGACTAAGGACAGTAGATGAAAGTACTCCTCCACAAAGGTCAATGTTGCTTCCTGCGCTAAGTTTTTACATGGTGCCGAGGAATTCGGCTCCGACGTCATCCTTGAGCTCGGGGCAAGAAGGGCCTATCTGCTCTTGGCGATCTGTCCAGCCTCATCCCTGTGCGTTCTGAAGTTGATGATCGCACCCACAACGCCGGTAAACCAACAATCGGACACATCAATGGGCTCGGCTCAGCGAATGTCCCCGCTCAGCCAAACGCGTTCGAAAACTGCATCCCTGAAGCATGACACGTCAACGATATCGAGCGCCATTTTTCCTTTCTTCAGCTTGGTTGCAGCAGGTCGGTCTTGCGGTGCGAGGCGAATGGACTACGTGGTCGCGTGGTATGTTATGCTTTCGCTTCTCGTTACTGCTGCTACGTCCACACCAGAGTTCGGGTTCCACAGCATCATAGACATATTCACACCAACAGCAACAGTAGCAGCTGCACAGTCCTCCAACGTTTTTACTTTACCAACAACAAACCGGCCATCGACATTTAAGACCAACAACAACCGAACAGCAGCTTCTTCGACATCATCAAGCGGATCTGGTTCAGATTCTACGTTGGGATCTGGGAATACGAGGCAGATCACGATTGAGTCTGCAACAGCGGCCGTCAGTACACTCACGTCGACTTACCAGAACTGGGTTGGTCCGGTGACTAGACCTTCCGATACGGCGTGCTATCGTGAGTCGCACATCGGAGAGACCTGTCCGCTCGAGTTCAACAGTAAATGGGACACCTGCTGGGCACAATGTCCGATGCAATACCCGGTCAAGTGTGGAATGGAGTGCATCCAACAGAACGACGACTGCAAGCTCGAGATCGTGTCCAAGGTTGCGTACGTGTTTCAGTCGGTCATGGCACTGGCGTTGTTCAATCTGTACGGCGAATTCAAGTTGATGGCAAAGGCGGTAAGAACCGCTTTCAGGTGTGCAAAAGAGATGGCAAATCTGGTCAAGCAGCTCAGCAAATACGTCCGCAATGTCATGGTGACGGACCCAGAAACAACCCAAGAGAAGCTGCTAGATATGATGTATCAGACGGACAATGTGGTCTTTGATATCCCCATAACGGTCGCCGAATGCATGGGGATCGTCATCAAGGCCGACGTCAGAATCTACGACAGGATAACAAACACCGCCGAGCTCATCCTGAAGGAAATTATCGCAGACAGGGTGACGATTCTCGAGAGTTGGGACTCGTTCAAGTTGTTCATGACAAAAATTGCGCTTGGAGGGTCAATTTCAGACTTGAAAGGCGCCGAGATCACGTCGCTACAGTCGGCGATGAAGTCCAATTCGACCTGCGGCTATGATATGAAGCGCCTTGCCGACCGCACGTGGATGACTGTCTTAGCTCTTCGCAAGCAAAATCCTGAGATATCCGAGAACGAGCTGCGTGTTTACATGAGCAAGTCGAGCCTGGTGCTGAACGACATCCCGATCTCGACCAACAATTGTAGGGAAGAGCTAATAGCCGAATCGGGTGAGATCAAAGCTTTGGAGACCCGCAGCACGTTGCGAACAACGTTAGGAGTCATTGTGGAGGATCTCATCAAGTCGGGTACGAGCAACAACGGCTCGTATCTGTCTGCTGAGCACTACGCGTACAAAATTGCAGACAAAGCAGCTTCGTTCTACGGCGTGTGGGACATCAAGGGCATCGGCAACGTGATCGCTGAGTATCTCCAGACAATCTGCGGACCGACGAAGTTTATTGGTGATATCGACGATGGCCCTGTCAAAACCGCGTTGGGGTTGACGACGGATGGAAAAGCTTTCCATGGGAGTTCTGGCTCTTGGACCAAAGAAGGCGACGGCACCGTCACTCTAAAGTTCCAGAGTAGTGATACGAAATATGTGACTGTGAATATTCATTCGGCCGGTGACAAAGTCGACAAGGTGGACGTCAAGGCGGGTGGTTCCGCCGTTTGGACCTCAAACGTGACAGCGTTGGGAGGGAAAACATTGTACCTGGATCGGTGGCGCCCGGGTTTGTTGGGTCTTCCTGGCACAGGCGGTGGGTCATTGGTGCTTTGGGTGCCTCGGGCTACGCAAAGTGGCGGTCACTTGGAACTGGATGTGAAAGTAAAAGTAAGCTAGATGCTACCGTGTAGAAGAAGCTTAAGGCAGAATAGATTGTACAAATAGGAAGTATAAAATGCATTGCGCTAAGAGTACTATAAGTGTTTGAAGCAGTCTGTACTACGTAGAACAGTAGCAAGTCGTTGTCAGATCAAGGTTGTTGCAGCATCTGAACTATACATCGATTGATGCAAAAGGCAGTGTGCTTATCATCATGTGTTTCCTTGGGGTGCACTTTACCGTACTGGAAAGTATTTAAGCACTGCAGTCTACAAACGTGACCTATCCAAGTGATGAAGACGACCCACTACTTTGAACTATCAACCGTCTCATACTGTACTTGCGTGTTGATAGATCTTGAAAGTAGACCGCTCAGCAGTCTCGCGTAGATGTAGGAGAAGCTCGTCGACAATGACTAGTGGGTTGTACTGTTAGCACCAACGTTGTGCGGAACCCACATACACCACGCTGTATCGAGCTTGAATGGAACGAATTTGGGCTCGAGAAAGCTGTTGGAAATGAACGCATTGATGAAGCACCGGCGGTCTTCCTTCGATAGTTGAACTTTGGAGGTATGTGAACACCGAGCAGATCAAATCGCCGCAGAGTTCAATGATGAGCAACGTCCGGCTATCGTGATGAGCTTTACCATCTTGCTGTGTGGCAAAGTGGACCTCCGATCTCGAGAAAGCTTGAGCGCATCAAACATTAAGCTTTCGGCAATTGTCGGGGGCAGCGCCTGCTTCGCGGTAGGGCACGGATTCCTCGTTCACACGCGTTAAAACAATTCGAGACGGACATCGCGACGAACGAGCAGAGCACAGGATTTGCTTTTTTCTAGCTGGCGAAAGGCACCTGAGACCAGACACCGATTAGACCGCGTTACGGCGCTGCGTGCTCACTGCCAGAACGACGATATCCATAGGATCGCTGAGTACAAGGACTGGCCTCGCAAGTTGCAACCACACATCAGCCGCAGCCGAGCCTGGCGGAAATGGCACGTACAACTCGACTAATGCTGTCTCCCGTCTGCAAGCTGACAGCGGTGGGCGCGGTAAGACCGTCTCTCCAACGAAGATTTGGTATCGTGTTACATGTGTACGAGTTAAACAAACTGACGAGCGCGCTGAGTGAGTCAAACTCGCTTTTGGGAGATTTCTGTGTAGCTATTGCAGTGTCTTGAGCCGGGTTGGAATCTCAAACTTGGAGACACACACTCCTCTGTGTGTGGACCGTGGTCAGCTTTCGCGTTGACATCAGTTCGAGTCGAGAAAGACCCCGTCGTGCTCCTGGCGATCTGTCTCGCCTCATCCCTGTGCAGCAACAAGTTGAAGATCGTATTATAGCGACAACAACGTCGGCAAACCACCAGTTGTGTACCGACGACCACAACAATATACATGTACATGTAAACGGCAAACCCGGAAGTATGGTCGCTACCCCCCACCCCCCAGCAAACACAAACATACACACACTCCATTTATCCTTTCGACAGTTTGGCTGAGCTGAACGCTCACACGCTCAACCATCGCGCTAGTACAACAGCAACATGAAACATGTGATCGCGTTCTACGTGTCAGTATTATTTTCTGCGCTCGTCGCCATCGCTGCGTCTACACAGGAACTCGGCTTCCGCTACTTCACGTCAGCACCAATTGCAACGATGCCCACGCCAGCGACTACGCAAGGCGCCAACAATTTCTCAATAGACCAGCCGAAGACACTTCACACCACGACCGCAGCCCAGACAAGCCCGTCCAATGCATTATCAACCCCAGGATCCACGGATACGTCGCCATTTATGGTCAGCTCAACTGCGGTCGCCATCAGTACGATCGAGTCCACGTACACGAACTGGGTTGGCCCAGTAACCAGGCCCTCGGACACGGCGTGCTATCGTGAGTCGCACATCGGAAAGACCTGTCCGCTCGAGTTCAACAGTAAATGGGACACCTGCTGGGCGCAGTGTCCGATCGCGTACCCGGTCAAGTGTGGAATGGAGTGCATCCGACAGAACGACGACTGCAAGCTGGAAGTGGTGTCCAAGGTCGTGGTCGTGTTTCAATCGGTCATGGCACTGGCGATCTTCAATTTGTACGGCGAGTTCAAGTTGATGGCAAAAGCTGTTCGAACCGCCGTTCGGTGCGCTAAGGAGATGGCGATTTTGGTCAAGCAGTTGACAAAGTACATCCGCAGCATCAAAGTGACGGACCCGCAGACAACGCAAGCTCAGCTGCTAGCGATCCTGTACCAGTCGGACAACGTGATCTTTGACATTCCAGTCGCNAGCTGCTAGCGATCCTGTACCAGTCGGACAACGTGATCTTTGACATTCCAGTGGCAATTGCCACTTGCATGGGGATCATTGTCAAGCCGAACATCCGCTTCGCTGACAAAATCACCAACACGGCCGAGCTCGTGTTGAGAGAAGTGATGACCAATGCTGACTCGATCGTCGCGCATTGGGACTCGTTCAAGGCGTTCATGAGCAGGGTCTTGCTCGGCGACTCTATCTCAAGCTTGAACGCGACAGACATCACGTCGTTAAAGTCGGCAATAGAATCCAACACGACCTGCGGATTCGAGATGAAGCGGCTCGCTGATCGCACGTGGATGACCATCTTGTCCCTGCGCCAACAGAACCCAGAGATATCAGAGAACGAACTCCGCGTTTACATGAGCAAGTCGAACCTTGTGCTCAACGACATTCCTATCGCGACAAACAACTGCATGCCCGAGCTGATCGCCGAATCCGACGAGAAAACAGCCTATCAGACTCGAACAACACTGCGTAAAACCTTTGGAATCATCGTCGAAGACCTCATCAAGTCGGGAACCAGCGACAACGGCACGTACCTCAACGCGGAGGAGTACGCATTCAAGATCACGGACAAGGCATTCTCCTTCTACGGCGTCTGGGACATCAAGGGCGTCACGAACGTCATCGGCGAGTACGTCCAGACAATCTGTGGCCCAACAAAGTTCATCGGTGACATCGACGATGGCCCGGCAGCTAAAGCTTTAGGCCTGAGGACGGTGGGCAAAGCGTTCAACGGAACCACCGGCACATGGACGAAAGAGGGCGATGATACGATCGCGATTTCTTTCCAAAGCAGTGACACCGAAGACGTGACGGTCAACATCCTCTCCGCCGGCAATAAGGTCGACAAAGTAGACGTCCCAGCCGGCGGAACCGCAACGTGGAACTCCAGCGTCGCAGCTCTAGGCGGTAAAACTCTGTATCTCGACCGTTGGCGGCCAGGATTCCTCGGCCTTCCGGGCACGGGAGGCGGCTCAGCGTCACTTTGGATCCCTCGAGAAGCTACACAGAGCGGTGGACAGCTCAACCTGCACGTGAAGCTGAATAAAAGTTAAAATAACTACATGTAGATAATAACGACAATTTGCAGCTAAAAAAGTATTAATATGACAAGCTAAAATAGTAGTAAGTGGAGGCTGCTTGTGTCATTGGGGCCTGCCGCTCACATGAGCTTGGAGCTGGCGACGTGGAAAGGGTTCTTCTTCTGGGGCTTCTGGCCTGTCTGGGGGCCCAGCAGGTACTCGAGCGAGAACTTGTCCGCCACGCGCTGCTGCGGCTTCATGCTCACCTGGAGGAGCCGGTTGCTCGACACGACGAACGGGCTCTTGCCGCCGTTGAGCGTGGCCAGGTTGAACTTCTCCGCAAGCTTGGGGTCCTGGCGGCGGCGAAGCGCGGCGGCGGCGGACGAGGCAAGCCGGGAGGACATCGCGCGATGGGGCTTGGCGACTTGAGGGCTTAGCCGCGATTGAAGAGTGAGAAGAGATCAGAATGCACGACAGGTTTTTAAACACTTTGAAATATAGTAGTAAGGAAGATGGATAGAATATTACTCACGCTGTAAATAGACGTTGTATCGGATTGAACCCTCTAGAATAACGTGCGCAGGGAGATGGGCTGAACTTGAAGTTTGCGCATTTATTTTCTTCCCGTCACGATGGTTACATAATGTCATGTAGCTTCATTGAGTCCGGCATGTTCTTGTCGGTCTTATCCTCGAGCTTGGGGCTGGGCTAGTGACAAAATGGAGACTTGCAATCAGCATTGCACTCTTAAGAAGACTATCCGGGTAACTGCGGACAGTGCGTTGCTGTCCGAAGCGTATCGTCGTTGAGGATTCAGCCCCAGACGTGTTCTCGGATTTGCAGCTTGGTTACTTCACTTCAAGCATGAATCTATTCGTCGCTAGCTCATAGTTGACGTCCTGCTGAAAGGCCTACCAAGGCAAACGACTTTTGCACGAAAGTGGCCTGGTCGACCTCACTGTCGTACAAGTCCCCGAGAGGCTTCGTCGACCATGGGTTGCAAGATGCCTCATCAAGTCAAAGTTTAAGACCCCAGCGCCCGAATTCCTGTCGATGTACTTTGAACAAAGGAAGTATCCTCTTCGTCCAGTCCCATTAGTCTCGCAGCAGAACTCTAGCGTCCCCAACTCCTCCCCCGACTCGGACAGTTGTGAAACAAACACTTGCCCTGTTCGCATATCTCAAACTGTTTCCTATTGACTGCGGGCGCGGCTGGATAAACTTTGCTGGCCAAGTGGATGCAATTCGCTTGGGGTGCTAGGTCGCTATTTGACAGAGATCCCGATAATAGTATTGATATGTTGGATGGTGATGAGGCGTCGAAGTGAACGAAATTCTGGCGATGGTGGTGCTGAGATCAGAAAACGCTACGTACAGTGCAACGAAGTTAACCATGAATTGAAGTCAGGACGGATAGTCTAGAGAAGGTCACGAAAGCCACAGGCGAAGCTCTGAACGACGCGTCATGATGCTACAGACTCGATGTAACTACAGTATCAGAGCCCTTTTCGCGCAAATTTTGTCATCTGCATGATTGTGCCTAAGTAAGCCGTGCATCGACATGGGAGGACGAAATCATTATACTGTTTACACCTCGTTGTGCCCTCCATGTGGAAAGATTCCCTGTGCCGGTACTGGAGCTTTAGACATTTTGCTGATTTCAGACTTTCGAACTCTTCGAGTTTTGATTTTTTTGTCTGGTCTCGACAACACTTACGGATCTCAGCATTCTCGTGTGGAATTTGGTTTTGCTTAACCTCCGTTATGGATTCCGTTGTCATGCAGTGATACCACATATAGCCACTAGCACCATCGCTGGCACCATTGTCTTTCAACACAAACGTTACTTTCAATTCATCCTGTCCAAACTTCGGCGCCACGATTATCTAGGGCAACGAAAGTAGTGGACCTCAAAGCTATTTTCTAAAGAGCAACTTAAAAGCACGGCAACATTGAATATTGAGTGCATGTTCACTTTGGTATATCCAAAGCACAGATTATCGTGTCCAACGTGTATGACACTTTTTGGCATGTCCAGAAAGACCTCATTCATTTTTTAAATCCTTTTCGAGGATCCTTACACCATTTCGCGCAGCATTTGTGCGCTTTGAGCCTAGCTTACATTTAACTTCACTTCGAGCTCCAAGTGGCCACCGCTTTGCGCAGCTCGAGGCACCCACAGTAGGAGACACCCACCTCCTGTTCCAGGAAGACCCAGAAGACCGGGACGCCAGCGATCGACGTACAGCGTCTTTCCACCCAGTGCTGTGACGTTGGAGGTTCATGTCGCGGCGCCACCCACCGAGACACCCACTTCGTCTATCTTCACGCCGCCAGATTGGATATTAACGGTCACATCGTCGGTATCGCTACTTTGGAAATTGATGGTGATAGTGCCATCGCCGTCTTTCGCCCAGCTTCCAGCGCTACCATTGAAAGCGTCGCCAGTCATTCTCAGGCCCAGAGCTTTTTCTGCGGGTCCGTCGTCGATGTCGCCGATGAATTTTGTCGGACCACAAATCGTCTGGAAGTACTCGCCGACGACATTGGTGATACCCAAACCTCTTAGAAAGTGGGAAAATCTCGATTTTCCCACTTTTCCACTTTCTTACAGTCGCTGGAACATCCACAAAGTGGGAGGCAATTCACTTGAGTTTGATTGGTATC
>LGTU01000154.1:0-50268 GCA_001314425.1 Phytophthora pluvialis
AATGTATTCCGTTAAGCATTTACTGGTGTATGTGCTGTCTGGCAATGGTACTCATTCGAGTGAAATACACGTTTTGGACGCCGTGGGAGTTTTGTAGAGCTGCGTGTTTTCCGGCGCAGTATCCACCGATCATTGTCTTGGTCTTGGCGCCATCGCGTCCTGCACCAGATCACCGGTGCATGAGGACCACGGTTACCAGTCCATCGCCAGCAAGTCTTCCGCCGGCACGTCCGCCATGTGCTCGATCAGCGGCCACCAGCTCAAGCTCGGACTCCAGCCGCGCAATGCCATGGCGTCCCTTGTGTGCGCACCCGCGCTCTCCTCCGACTCGTCGACGCAGACACTGTCGGGGATTAACTCTCGGAACACGAGAACGCCTTCACTGTCGAGTGCGGGGTCGCTCTCGACGTCCTTGTTGCTCGAAAGGTGCACGTAGTCGCCACTCCTGCCGCGGTCCTGCTCGTCCACGAACGCGCCGTCGCTCGAAAGCTGGCTGGTCAGCTCGATGGCGACCGCGAAAGCGTGGGGGTCGATGGCGCTCGTCATTTCACTGAGGCAGCAGAAGCGGAAATGGAGGATCCGGATCTGTCTCCCGAGCAGCGAGCGACAACCACCACGGGCTCACTTTGTCCCGACAATGGTTGTTGCCCAGCATGAGCAGCACTCGATCGGTGCAACTGAGTTGGGCTAACGGGTCCTTTGCAGGTGCTTTCAACGGCTCAAGGCTTGTATCTCAGCGCTGATTGAAGGTTTCTCAATGATACAATTTATCGCAGCCATAAAAAAAATGTAGATGGCTGCCTGCCGCGTCCTTCAAGCAGGGCGAGCAAGTAGTCGATCGAGTCCATCACGTGGCTGGTCATTCCAACATTTGCTCGCAAGCGCTCAAGCAACAACTCAACCAACCAACCCACGACCCCAACCATGGCCATCTCCGACAAGACCTCCACCAACTCGTCCAGCGGCGGCCAGCGGCGGCCAGCAGGAGATCTCCAAGCTGCAGGAGATGATGAAGAACGGCGCCAACGAAGCCTCGAGCTACCTCGACTCGCTCAAGTCCAAGTTCACCGACTACGACAGCTCGCACAAGTCCTCCAAGGAGACGGCCTCGACTTACTTCCAGACCGCCATGGACCGCGCCAGAGCGTCCGTGGACGAGTTCAGGAAGTCGGGGGAAGACATCAAGACCGACGGCAACAATGCGTCCAACTCGTTCATGGACGCTGCCAAGCGCTCCATGGAGCAAGCGGGTTCGGCTCTCGACGACCTGGGCAAGTCCGCACAGGCGTACGACCAGCACGTGCACGACTCCATCAACTCGAGCGTGGACGACGCGAAGGACAGCGGCTCCAAGACGGCGACGTCCTGGCAGGACTCCATCTCGTCGCTCGTCAACTCGACTCGAGACGCGACGTTCCACGGCTTCGAGGCGCTTCAGAACCAGTTCACGGCGACCCAGACGGCCATGGCGGAGCAGGCCTCGTCCGCTGCCGATGGCATCTCCACCAAGGCGTCCGAGGCTTCGGAGCAGTTCAAGCCGGCGGATGCGACTTCGACGAGCGGCGACCAAGACGGACCGACGTTGATGGAGCGTGCCACCAGTGCAGTGTCCTCAGGAGTGGGCTACGTGGCGAGTGCGTTCCAAGTCCCCGACGACTCAAGCGACAAGAAAACGGGAACCAAGAGTTCGTAGACGTAGACGACGACGGGGAACACGCGCTTTTCATCAAGGCTAATCCAAATACACTCTCTTTCTTAGCTTCTTGCTCGTCACTGCTTGATTCCGCCGTGAGAAGAATAACAGAAAACAGTTGAGAAAATCGGTGCAAACCCCCTTCGCATCGCTCCTTGGAGAGAGCTTTTGGCGTCTGGGAGAAGCCCAACGAAGGAAATCTTTGTCAGTGTCCGTCAAGCGCGATGCTAACGTTATTGTCAATGTTCCCACCCACCACTCACTGGGACGAGGGGCGTGGGCAAGAATCGCGACCAAACCGCGGAAAGCTCTGCAAGACCCAACGGATGCTTTGGCCGTAGTGCAGGTCAAGTTGTCCTGTTCATTGTGCGATTTACCGCTTGAGAGAGACATCGACACTGAGCTACACACTCACGGAATGGCCGACCTGCAGAGCAAGATGAATGCCCACCAACAAGACATCGACCGTGCCAAGGAGCAGATCCATGACTCGACCCAGAAGGCCGACTCGTATCTCACAGAGGTGCGTTCGTCTTGCAAGCAGAGTGACCAGAGCGAAGCTTAATTAACTGTTCCTCTTTGTTGACGCTTGTTCGTGTTTGGACAGTTGACGAAGCGCGTCAAGGACTACGAGAAGAAGCACGCGGACTTCGAGCCCGCGGGCCAGTACCTCAAGTCGGCGTTGGACGCCTCGCGTTCGGCGACGCAGAAGTTGAAGACGCAGGGCCAGGACCTGTCGGAGCGGTCCGTTCCGGTGGCGATCGATGGCATGAAGCGAGTCCGCGAGTCTCTGGACGACCTCCAGCAGCAAGCTGTCGCGTACGATGACAAGTACGCGGGGTCCCACGGCCAGCTCGCCATGGACACGCTGCACCACTGGGTAAATGTTGAGCGTCAACGCGCTACCGACGCCATGGAGATGGCCAACGACCAGCTGATGAAGTTGCGCGACGCCATTGGAAACGTGGCCGGCCAGGCCACGCATGGCGCCCAAGTGGCCGTGGGCGAGGCCGTGCGCGCTGCGGAATTTGGCGACGAGAAGCTTGGCGTGAGCAGCAAAGCCGGCGGAGTCGTCCAGAAGGTGCGCGACTTGGACGCGCGCTTGGGCGTGACGGCCACGGCCGCCAAGGTGGACACGAAGATCACCGGCGGCCTGGGCTGCAAGGTTGCGTCGACCACCGTGGGCATGGTGACCGAGAGCGTGAGCTACATCTCGGAGACGCTGCACAACGCGAAGCTGGCAGCACAGCAGTCGGAGACGGCCCAGGGTGTGGAGGCTCAGGGGGCTGCGGTCACGGGAGCTGCTGCGGCCAAGAAGAACGAGGTGCAGTCGACTTTCAGCGAAGCGGTCGAGAAGGGCAAGGAGAAGGCCGGCATTGCCACGGGGAAGACCGAAGAGAAGGCGGGCGAGGTGAAGGACCGAACTGCCCAGAAGGCTGCCCAGATGAAGGACAAGACCAAGGAGAAGGCCGGTGACGCTGCCGAGATGGCCAAGCACAAGGCTGGCCAGGCAACGGAGATTGTCAAGGACAAGGCCGCTATGGCCAAGGACAAGGCTAGCGACGTGAAGGAGAAGACCAAGGAGACGGCCGGTGAAGCGAAGGACAATGCCCAACAGAAGGCTGGCGAGTCGAAGGAGCAGTCGAAGGGGGTCGTGGGCCAAGCCGCCGACAAGGTTGGTGACCTGAAGGAGAAGGCCAAGGAGCAGCTCGGGTCGGCCGCAGACACCGTCAAAGGCATGGGCACACGAACCGAGTCGAAAGCGACGAAGTCCAAGGAGCCGACTCTGACTCAAGGGGAGACCACCGAGAAGACTCTGGAAGCTGCGAAGACGGCGGCTGGCACGGCCCACAAGGAGATGCACGGTAAGCACGCGAATCCCGAGACGACCGGAGGTGAGCGGGAGACGCCTGGTTTCAAGCAGGCCCAGCAGCACGCGAGTAAGAGCTCAAAGTGAAGGGCGGCCGAAGATGACGATCGCGCACGGCGAGGTGGCGTGTCGGCTCCGCCGGTCGGGTCGATCACCTTCATCACGTTGCATATCTAGGTTTGCCAGCTTACGAGTTGTGACCGCATCTCGTGCAGCAGTCTTGAAAGCACAGGCCGCAGCTAATCTATGAATCCATAGTCACATTTTATCGGTATTTGATCTGCATCTCGCCTATATGTACACGTGTCATTCAGCGTACAACAACAGCAACCTACAGTTTAGTCATCTCCATCAACACCACCGTTAAGACTTGAGTGTCTAGAAGTCAAAGGGGTTGAATGATTTACTGGCCGCTGGCTGTGTCGGTTGCTGAGGCTCAGCCGGAGAAGCAGGCTGAAGGCTGTCGAAAGGATTTGTCGGGGCGGGAGTCGAGATAGAGGCCTGCACAACAGTGCCACAGGCAGTCAATAAAAAAAAAGAGTAAAAAGCAACATGAAAATGGACACCGAACCTTCGTCGAGAAGTCCAGCATGTCGAAAGGATCGCTCGAGCTTGCGCCTAAGGTGCTGCTGGTCGTACTAGCAGGGCCCGGAAACGATGCTATGGATGTAGCCGACTTTGAAAATGAGTTGTTGCCTGTAAAACAACAAAATAGTTAGGAATGGGGGGGGGGTACCGCCAAGCAACGAGGTGGCGAAATATTACCGCTCCATGGATCCTGAACAGGGGCTGAAGCAGTGGGCAAGACTGCAGATGGCTGGGTCGAACTGCCCAAAAGGTCATCTCCTAACCAAAGATCAGGCTTTGCTGCTGGTTGGGATACAACAGGAACTGAGGGGATATCTGCGTATTCAAACAGGTCAGTCAAGCTGTACCATACCACACAGAGGAGGAATATAGCCTTACCATCCCAGAGGTCGATCAAGTCCTTCGCGTGCGCTGCAGGGACTGCAGCAACAGTCGGCTTCGTGTCCTTCTCCGCATCCTGGTTGCTACTACTACTGTGAAGCTTGGTTGCCCTTTGCTGCACGAAACTCGCGAATGGGTCGTCCTCCTCGTCTTGCTGTGGGACCTTGGGAGCAACCTTGACCTTAACTTCAGACTTCGCTTGCTCTACTGTTGTGGCACCAGATTCCTTCTTGGACCCAGTACAGGCACGCACAAAATCCGCAAAAGGGTCGTCATCGCTTGATACCTGGTTGTCCTGGTTGTCTTGCAGGGGCAAACCATCCTTTAGTCCGAAAGGATCAATGAGATCGATGTCGTCCGAGGCATCCTTCTTGGGCTTGGCAGCAGTCTCCTCTTCAGAGTGTTGGTTTCCAGCAAGCAGCGCATCGTACTCTTTCAGCGCAGCATGAAGGTCGTCGTTGACAGACAAGTACTTGTCAAGGTTCTGGTACCGACAGTATAGATAGTAAAGTCAACCCTAACGTTCTCGCATCACCATCCACGCTAGCGCATCAGGTACCCACCTCGTCCTCCTCAGCAACAGCAATCGGGATTGCGCCTTCCATCCTGTGCACGATCTCTCGTACTTCCAGAGCCAACTCTTCCATCACACCATGGTTTCCGATCGAAGATGCGTCCTTTTGGGCCTCAAACAGCATGTCCTCAAACATTTCCGACACGTTCGTCGCGACACGGTAGAGCTCAGACGTCGACAGCCCGCCCAGTCCACTGCTAGTGTTGGAGTAGGACGAGGTATCGATGGAGCTCGAGCCGCGAGCCTGGATCGACGACGTCGACTGGCCACTAGCTGCACCGCTTCGCCCTCCTGCCGGCGCATCCGGCGGCGGCGTGAGCACCGGCACCTTGGACTCGTCGTACTGATCCGGGAACTTGATGCCCTTCTTGCGCATGTTGTGGTACGTGTCCACAAACAGCGGGAACTCGTGCTGTAGCCACCAATCATCTAGCAAGTCAGTACTGTGCTCCTACAACTTCCCTTGAACGCAGCCTACTCACCCGGAACGGTAAGAACGCCTCTCCCCAGGCCTGTACCAAGTCCAGCACGCGGCTGGCGATCTCCATGCTCTCCCGGCCGCGCTTGTTCGCGTGCGTCTGCAGCAGCAGCAAACATCAACAAACCCTCATCAGCCACCACTCGGCTCCTCATGGACCCCAGCACCTTTTAGCCAGTGTACGCACCCGGTGGAGCGCCTCCATCTCGTTCATGAAAGGCTCCGTGGCGATCTCCTGGTGCACGAGGTCTCCGCAGTTCTTGACGATGGACTCGGTCAGCGTGAGCGCCAGGATCACCACGCGCGGCGACGGGTCGCCCAGCCGCAGCTTCAGGTACCGGACGGACTCCTTGAGCCTGCAGCGCCGCATACAGTCAGTCAGTCAGTCAGTCAGTCAGTCAGGCCTAAGCGCAGCAAAACTCGTCGTAACTCCGCGGCTGCAGCACGTACACGGCGCGGTTGCTGACGCTGCTGAGCGCGTCCACGACGCGGAGGATGCGGTCCCAGTCCTCGTCAGCCTCGTAGTCGCTCGTGGCCTGCGCGATCATGTCGGTCATCTGCTTGATGCGCTCCACCTCCGTGGGCGTGTACAGCACGGCCACGGACTTCTGCTGCACCAGCTGGCTGATGGTGGACGTGAGCGCGCGCTTGCTCGGCATCTTCCTGCGCCACGCCTGCATCTTGGCGTCCATGGCGGCGACAGAGCTGGTAACTTACGTGGCGCGCTGCGTGCGGAACGAAGAAAGTGAAAGTGGATTTGTGTCGGAAGAGAAGAGGGCGCGGTGATTGGCGAAAAAGGCGTCGTCTACCCGCAAAGAGCCACATGGCTTGAAGTTTGTATGTCGTTTCCAGGAATGCCATTTGTTTGGCGGTTACTCAGCGACGCCGAGTCTGCAGTGCCCACGTCGTGCGGATGAGCACTTGGACGCAGCGTTGAAGAGGGCTCAGTACTGCATGGTGTCGATAGCAGCGCAAAGCTTGGCTGCTCATGACGCCGACGTTCTCAAACATCCTTTCTTAGCATTTTCAGCCAATGGTATCGATGTATCCATTTCATTGGCTGAAATCCTATGCGCACTTCAAAGATCGACTCATTTGCCAACTTGGCGGAGAAGGCGAAGAACAAGCGACCTCCTCGACGATGGACACGCAGCAGCCGAGCGCCGACCCGGAGCAGCTGCAGGAGCTCTTCCGCACGTCGTACGCGCGCTTCCTGTCGCAGGGCCTGGAGCCCAACGACGCGGTGGCGCGCGCGCTGCTGGAGATGCAGCAGCTCTCGACTGGCGGAGCGAGTCCGTCGACGGCGGAGAAGCCGGCGGAAGTCGCGGCGGCGCACACCCAAGAGGACGTGAAGATGGCGGACGCCTCGCGCCAGCAGCAGCAGCAGCAACATCAGCAGGAGGAGGACGATATCGAGATGGAGACGGTCAAGGAGGCGGCGCCGCCTGCCTCAACGTCCGCGGTGACCAGCAACTTGGCCGCCACCACGATAAAAGACGCTCGTACCACCGGTGCCAAGGACGCAGCTGTAAAGGCAGCAGCGAGGTCGTCTGCAAGTACTAAGTCTCATAGTGCTGCGACCACTAACGGCAACGCGACACGAGCTGCTACTTGGGCTACACCAATGGGGACGCAGCTGGAGAACTCTCTGAAGCTGGCGACGGAGACGGACGACTACCGAGCGGCGAAGAGGCTGGTGTATCAGGTATTCTCGGATCCAGATGCTTTGAGTGCTGCGTTCGTCAAGGGAAATGCAGGGAAGGTGGAGGACGAAGCGAAAGAGCAGTGGTGGTGCATTGATCGTGACCTGATGGGGCGAGTGTTTACGCTGCTGGATGCGGCGATGTCAGGCAGCGACCAGGAGGCGATGCAGAACACGTTCCGAAATGCACTCGAGATGTTGGTGACGCAGCCTTGGAACGTTTGCTCGACCTGGCACGCCCCACGAGCGCTGCGCTTCTTTTTGGTGCTGTTTGAACACCCGTCGATGTTTGATCCGGACTGCTTGAACGTTGTAGGTGGGCTGTGTAGATTGTTCTATTATCTGCCTGAAGACGCCAAGACTCATGTGCGCGCGCAGTGGATGACTTTCTTCTCGACTGACGAGTTGCATCGACTTGTGGATATTCTCCAGCAAGCAATCACAGTGTGTTTGTATGGCTCCCGCAAAATGGACCTCGTATATGCAGCGTGTGGTGTCCTCGCACAGCTCCATGTCGTGAACCGAGATCGTGCACATGGCTTAGAGCCGTTTGCCACTTACAACGAGTTCTACAACGACGCCGTTAACTCCGAGGTGGATATTGTGCAGGACTATTCGCGCTCCATTATCTTTTGGAAGAAGCGCCGTGCTGCCACACACGCTGCTCGACGAGTAGAGCGAGAAGAGCTGCGACGTCGTCGACAGCTGAACGAAGCGCAAAATGAGGCGGAGCGCGAGCGAGAAGACCAAGAGCGAGAGCAAGAAGAGACCGGCCGGGAAGCCGAGCACATGCCAGAGCGCCAGCTTTCTGAGATGTCATTTTGCGACTTCCCGTTTGTGCTAGACGCAGCTTCCAAGAGCAAGGTGCTGCAGATCGACTCGGACCTCGAGCAGCGTGCACGTGCACAAGACGCTGTGCTCTCTCGGTCAATTTTGACGATGGAAACGGCTCCATCGCCGTACTTGGTACTGAAGGTCCGACGTGAGAACATTGTGGAGGACGCGATGCAGCAGCTCGTGCATTTGTCGACGTCAGCGGAAACACTGAAGAAGCCGCTCAAGGTCAAGTTTGTCGGCGAGGAAGGAATTGACGAAGGTGGTGTGCAGAAGGAGTTCTTCCAAATCCTCATTCGGCAGCTATTGGATCCTGCCTTCGGTATGTTTACATACGACGAGGAGACGCGTACATTGTGGTTCAACAGCGATTCGTTGGAAGCCACGATGGAGTTCGAGCTCATTGGCACGTTGCTAGGCCTCGCGATTTACAATGCCGTTATCTTGGATGTGAGCTTCCCCCACATTGTGTATAAGAAGCTTATGGGCTGCACGCTAGGACTGGAGGACCTTGAGATAGCACTGCCTGATCTTGGACGCGGTTTGCGGCAGCTGCTGACCTTCAAGGGCGATGTAGAGGGCGTTTACCAGCGCAACTTCGAGTACTCGTACGAAGTTTTCGGCGAGGTGAAGACGGTGGAGTTGAAACTCGGTGGGAGCTCGATTCCCGTGACCAACGACAACCGCGAGGAGTACGTAGCCCTCTACGTAGACTATGTGCTGAACAAGTCGGTCTCTCGACAGTACGCAGCGTTCCACCAGGGGTTCCACCAGGTCTGCAATCGCGAGGTGCTGAGCATGTTCCGATGGGAGGAGTTGCAGCTGCTGATCTGTGGCAGTAACAACCTGGATTTTGAGGCGCTCGAGGAAGCTACCCACTACGAGGACGGGTTCACAGGAGACAGCGGGATCATCCAGTATGTAGCTGCGGAGGCCAGCTAGTCTTGCTCGAGGGAACTAACGCCTGGGTTTGATTTTTGACAGAGATTTCTGGGTCATCGTGCATGCACTTCCGCTCGAGGACAAGAAGAAGCTGCTGCGGTTTGCAACTGGCAGTGACCGCGTGCCCATTCGTGGACTCTCGAACCTCGTGTTTGTCATCTCGCGCAACGGACCGGACTCGGACCGCCTCCCTACAGCACACACGTGGTGAGACGGAGAGATGTTGGAAGTTATCATACCTGCAGTCTTGGGCAAGCCGGAGCTAACCCGATATGATGTGTATTTGGACAAGCAGTTTCAACCACCTGCTGCTGCCGGAGTACAGCAGCCGCGAGAAGCTCAAAGAGCGTCTCCTTTTGGCGATCAACCAGGCCGAGGGCTTTGGGCTGCGCTAAACCCGCTAAGTCGACACGCAGGTCATACAATAGTCGAATGTATCGGGCCGAGGTTCCTGTTAAGTCTACACCAGTCGTCGTCTACTTAGTGTGCCACGACATACACGCCGACTTACTCGTTTTCGTTGACTTAAGCGTCCATCCAGCATGGAGCCATCGAGCCAAGCGGCCGACCCCTCGCCCACGGCTGCTCCGGGTGTATCGCCATGCACGGCCTACGTCGCCATGCTGCCGTACGCGTATACCACCAACGACGTGGCGCAGCTCTTCGCGCCGTTCGGGAAGCTGGCGCGCGTGCTGGTGCTGCGGGACAAGCAGACGCGTCGCAGTCGCGGCGTGGCCTTCGTGCAGTTCGCCCGGGCCGAGGACTGCGCCAAGGCCGTGGCCAAGATGGACAAGATGCCGCTGGAAGGGATGACGCTGGCGGTGTCGCTGGGCCGCGACAACGGCCGCTCGCGGGAGTTCGCCAAGAAGCGCAAGTACACGACGTCCCAGCGCTGCTTCGAGTGCGGCGAGCTCGGCCACGTGTCGTACGAGTGCCCGCGCAACGTGCTGGGCACGCGGGAGCGGCCTGTGACCACCGGGGGCAAGAGCAGCAGGAAGAACCTCAAGAAGAAGAAGAAGAAGTTCGACCCGCACGAGCGCGCGCACTATTTCAACGACGAGGGCGTCGTCAACATGCTGTACGTTGTGGTTGTCCGTGTGAGCTGAGACCGTTCAAAGAGGAGTCTAACTGATGAATTGATTATTCGGACGGATGCGTGTGTGTTTCAGAGCGCCGCCTACAGGCTCCGATGACGAAGACCTCTCCATCTCGCTGCTGGCGTACCCGTCGGTGGCATCCTCAGCCTCGTCGGTGACAACGCCGCCAGCATCCGCGGCGTCAGCAGCTCTTTCGGCGCGCCGTCGACCTCAGCGGAAAGCAGCCAGCTACTTCAGTGATGAAGATGCCAGCGACGACGAGTGACCTGTCGTTGTCAGACACGCACTCCGCCTGGACTTCCGTCGTGAGGTGTGGGCAATAAGTTATCAACTGGGAGGATGCAAAGCTTATTTCCGCTGACGCTTGTTGCCGTTGGGGCGCTTGCCGCCGCCGCCGCTGTGACGACCCAGCCCCGTGTACTTGAGCATGCGCGACGTCATCTCCTCGGCCGAGACCTCCTCGCGGAGCTCCTTCTCCTCGGACGCGGTGAAGCGCAGCGCCCTGGAGGCCTCCTCGAACTCGTCCTCCACGCCCTTGTTGAAGCCGCCGAAGGAGCGACGGCCGAACAGCAGCGGTAGCGACGGGTCGGGCACGTCGCGCGCGCAGATGATGCTGCAGCCGTCGTCGCCCTGGTCGTCGTGCTCGGGCGCGGCCTCCCACGTGTCCTGCTTGTGCTGCTCCTTCACGGCGGCGATGCGCTGCGCCTCCGTCGTCTTCTTGCGCTGCATGAACTGTGGCAGACATCCGGTGTTAATTAGTGCAACGGCTTGGACCGCAGAGCCAACCGACGGACGCACGCACGCACCTTCATGGCCAGCGTCTTCTGCGACAGCTTGGCCGGCGCCTTCTGCACCTTGTGCGCCGGCAGCCCGTCGCCCTTCATGGGAGGCGAATTGTCCTTGTGGCTGCTGGCCTTGGCCTTGGGCTTCCTGTCTTGCAGACGATCGCTGCCGGGCTTCCACATCGCTCGGGTCGGCGCTTAATGGGATGGCTGCCAGTCGAGTGGCCAAAGCTAGGCTTATTGGTAAAAAAACGTTTGGTTTTTAACCAGTGAAAACACGGTACCCCTCCAACTCGATATGGATATATGAACTTCAATTTGGACCTGCATCGGAGACTTGGCCGCTTGCCTATCTCCCTTCACCAAGTGAAGGAAACATGGGCGCGGTGCCCTCAAACAGGCGGAAGTTGTTAAATCACGCAAGCTCGAGCCGACAGTCGGGCGCAAACGCGTGCCAAAACACGACGCAGCAACTTGCTGGGTGTAGTCTCATGTGCGCGCGTGAAGACATTAGCAATGGTAATCAGCTTTGCTGCAGGTGATGGATGAGGTTGCTGTCCCCAGTCACACCGACTAAGCCCCCGGGATAAGAATCTGTCACCATAAATGTGTCGACAAGAAGCGGCTCGCTCCAGTTAACACATGAAGAAAGCAGTACCAGCACTGCTTCAGTAGCACCCCCCACGAGGACGAAGGCCATCGGGCTTTCTACTGCAGGCAAGACTCTTTGCAGCCCTGCAGCTCCAGCCTCGATTTTCTCGCCCAAAGCGAGGACTGCTGTCATCGTGGTCAGTTCCTTGACCTGTGCCCTGTTTTACACCGAGCGCTCTCTTTGACTGCTCGTGGCGACGGTAGCTATTATGACGCCGGCGCTTGACTGCACTATTATACCCGACGAAACAGTGCAAACAATGCAAACGCAGGACGCAGCAGCTGGGGCCGCATTAGCGGCTCCATGTGGTGCGAGGAATCCACGGCGAGGCAGGGCGCCAACAGTGTATGATCAGACCTGTTCAGGGATCGTCCTCGTCTCTGAATCCATCTGGCGCCTTTCAATTGGTCAACTCGTATTTATTAACGCCTTTTCAGCCAATTACCGCGGGTGTCGTGTGGCCCACATGCGCAGGAAGGGAGGGCGGCAGACGTCGGACTATCAGACACGAAGAAGGAAGATCAGGAGGAAGCGCAGCCCTCGCTCGCGCTTTGGTATCTCGGCCCCCCGCGCTCCCCCGCAGTGGCCGCTCGCCTCGCCGGAAAGCCGCTCGTCTTCTCTCTCTCGTCGTACCGTCGGCCGCGCGCGCAGCCTCCTGTAAGACGCACACATGACCGTCGAAGTGGAGACCTCGGACGCCGCCATGGCGTCGCCCACGAGCTCCAGCGGCACGGGCCCCGAGTCCCTGCGGCTGTCGGAGATCGAGAGCGCGCACCTGTGCCCCGCGGGCCGCATGAAGATGGAGGAGCTGTTCCGCCAGTGGCTCAACGTGGACGGCACCAAGGAGATGATCCAGACCATGGTGGCCGACCTGCGCCAGGGCAAGGAGCTCAACCTGGACGCGCTGCTGGCCACGGTCAGCGCGACCGGCAGCGGGGGCGACTCGCCCTCGCGCAGCCCCAAGCGCCCGCCCAACTACCAGCAGTTCGGGCTGCTCAGTCCCGGCTCCGCCGGCAGCCCCAGCGCGCGCAGACGCCACCAGCACCTGGTCAGTCTCTTCGGGGACGAGCTGCACAACGTCGCGGCGGCGGTGGCTGCTGCCGCTGCAGCGGAGACGGAAGCGGCCAAGGCAGACGAGGCGCCGTCTGACGACGTGGACATGACCGCTGGAGACAGCGAGGCGGGCAGCGACAGCAACGAAGGAGAAGCCGCCGAGGAGGCCCCAGCAGCAGAGAACCAGGAGGAAGCTACAGTGCCCGCAGAGGATGCGCCACCTGTTGCGCCGCCTGCCGATGCGGACGAGAATATGGAGGAGGACCAGGAGGTGGAGGAAGGGCCCAAGGCCGAGGAGCCTGCAGCAGGCGAGCCGGACCACCCCATGGCCGACGAGGCCCCAACGCAGGTCCAGATCCCGAAGTTTTACACGCCAGGCGAAGGCCGACGCGGCCGGCTGCGTGGCCTGTCCACGGACGCGATGGCTCGCAAGGCCTCGGACATCGAGGCGCGGTTCCGCGAGTTCCCCGAGGGCATGAAGGTGGAGGATTTCGTGGCCATTACCAAGGATCTGTGCGGGTTCCCCTCGTTTTTCAACGCGCCGTTTTTCCGACGCATCCTCGCGACCTGCGGGGCGGCGGGAGAGACAACACCGAAGCCGCCGACCAGCCCGGCAGCGGAGGACGCATCTAGCCCCACGAGCGCCGATGGAGGGGCAGTACCGCAGCGCATTACGAAGGAAATGTTCCAGAGCTACTGGATGCGCGAGATGGCTCCGTGTGACAGCGTCGAGCGCTTCTTTAGAGTAGTACGTGGTCTCGCGAAGATTTGCAGCATGGGGTATGAAGCACCCAGGAGCTGACGGGTGTCGCTGTTGTTGTTTAACAGGTGAAGCAGCCGAAGAACGACTTCATAGAGCGAGACGACTTCGCGCCGTTTTTGCATGGTGCGCTGCAATGCTGAAGCCGGCGTGTGGGTTCCGTTCCAGTTACTGATTGTTCCCTTGTCCAATTCTGCCAACAGAACTGCTGAAGTATCATCCTGGTCTAGAGTTTCTTGGGGGTACTCCCGAGTTTCAGGAGAAATATGGTAAGCAACGTGCTGCTGGCAGGACAAAGATCGGCGGTAATTATGGTACTAATGGCTTCTTGTATTTTGTGTATTTGTGCCTGTCTAAAACAGCCTTGACGGTAGTTGTACGAATATTTTACTCCGTTGATAGAGACAGTAGCGGCCGAGTTACGTTGCGGAAGCTGAGGCGCAGCAACCTCATCAGCGCATTTAACACTGTGGACGAAGAGGAAGACATCAACAAGGTGCGTGTGCGACGTTGACATCGTTGCCAATAGCGTGGCTGCTTACCAATTGTTCTGCCTGATGGCAGGTGAACTCGTACTTCTCGTATGAGCACTTCTATGTGCTATACTGCAAATTCTGGGAGCTGGACACGGATCACGACTTCCTCCTCAGTCCCGATGACCTCGTACGCTATGGCGGCCACGCCCTTACGCGCATCATCGTGGATCGTATCTTTGAGCGCGGCCGGCGTCCGTTTGCCCGCGTCCAGACGCTGACTGCCGAGGAAAAGAAGAAGATGAGCTACGAGGACTTCATTTGTAAGTCGTCTGGTAGTTGTTCGCTTCATCAGCGCTGACTAACTCGTGTTTGCGGTCGCAGACTTTATGCTCTCGGAGGAAGACAAAGCAAATCCCGTCAGTATTAGGTATTGGTTCGAGCTTATCGACACGAACGAGGACGGTGTGCTGCGTGCCGACGAGATGCGCGTATTTTACCGTCACCAGATCCACCGCATGGAGTGCCTTGGCCACGAGGTGGTGCCGTTCGAGGATATTCTGTGCCAGATGTCGGACCTGTTGCATCCTGAGAAGGAGGGCGAGTTCTACCACAAGGACTTCACTCGCCCGGACAAGATCCGCGTGTCGGGCGTGTTCTTCAATGTGCTGTTCAACCTCAGCAAGTTCATTGAGTTCGAGCAGCGCGATCCGTTCCTTCTGCGCCAGCAACTCGCCGAGCCGGAGCTCACGTACGTCCTGCACTGCGTCAACATGGGTTTGGTGTCGTGGAACTGCTGCTGACCGGTGATTGCTGCTGCTTTTACAGGGACTGGGACCGCTACGCTCGCGCCGAGTACGCCCGACTGGCCATGGAGGAGGAGAGCCGCGATGAGGACACTGCGATGGACATCGACACCATGGACGGCTGGTATGTGTCGGACGAGCAAGAGGAAGGCGCTCTAGACGCCAGCGCTGACGGCGCCGCGGGCGGCGAGGGCCGAACGGTGGAAGCCCCCTTTTAACCTTTTCGATCCCCCCTCTCAACGAGGTAGACCCCCTTTCATTTCCCCTTAGAAGACAGCGGACGGCGCAGTGAGTGGGCCGTGCCGCAGAAAGACCAGCAGCAGAAGAAGATCAAAAGTAAGTAGAGCAGCATGCGTGGAATAATGCATGTGTCAACATTTGAGAACCAGACCGAGAGACACGCTCTCTCTCTCCCAGACCGAGAGACACGCTCTCTCTCTCTCTCTCTCTCTCTACAAGGGCCCATCGGCTCTTATTGTTTATTGGCAGCGGCCTCCTGCGCCTTGCGCAACTGGTTCACGCGGTCGTTGCACAGCTTGAGCTTCTTGACCTGCTCCTGGCACTTTCTCCAGTCGCGGTCGAAGTCCGCGAGGCAGTCCTCCAGCTTGTAGTAGTCCACGTGGCAGCGGTTGCGCTCGATGAGCTCGTCCAGGTCCAGGTCCTCGCCGAAGTCGCTCTTGCTGCCGGCGTGCAGCCCCGCGACGGGCACGGGCGGCTTGGGGGAGGCGTCGCTCATGGCTCGAGTCTCTGTGCGGTCCAGAAGGATGGTGGTATATTTCTGAGTATATACGGTATATTCAAACTACTCACAAAAATTGGAATCTGTTGTTGGACTGCTGAGGCCGATGGGGTCAATACAAGGTGGTTTCTTCTCACGAGCGAGCGACGGCAGCTTAGACCACCTCTGAAGCTTGTACTGCACTCAGCCCTCTTTTTCAATTGGTTCTCACGACCACGTAGGAAATGACTTCGACTACTTTGCAGCTACTATTATAATAGCACGGTTATCCCTACCAGGACGGCTTTGTTACGGCTACTATTATACCCGGGTGGCTACTTTGCCTTCTACGGGGACACTGCTGAGGGTGTGACTGGAGGTACGGGACCCGTGGCATCGACAGTTGAGAACCCTATCGTGGGGAAGGCGACCAACAAGTCGGTCAAGTCGACGTCGAAGAAGGCGACGAGAAAGTAACGTGTCGAAGTTTGGAGTGTTTCGCAATCGAAGAAGAGTCTCAAGAATGAGAGCAAGTGCCAAGCAGCGTGTACACAATACTGGTAACAGTAAAAATGGTACCAGTAGCTTCTTAGCGATGTAATCGGATGTCAATGCCCCTGCACTGAAAGAAACTAAGCGTGTGACGGTGCCGTTCGTCATAAATTGTTCATAGCTTCGACCACAGTACCATCGCGACAGCTTTACGCCATCACTTGGCTCGTGTAGCAAACTCGGAGCAAGCTCTTGATTGCGACTCGATGACTGAAGGTCGGAAGATCGGAAAGAGATCGAAGCCATTTGCACAGATGGCTTCCCTATCGACTTCTGCGTCGCGTTACCTAACCCTGGTTTGCAACTCGGAAGCGCTCGGAGCACGCCGTCGAAAGTCGTTGGCAAGCTCAGTGTCGAGTCGTCCAGACTCTATTAGGTCAGAGGGTGCTGCACGGTACGAGTCGCGTTCGCACGACGCTCGCTTCACTTTACCACCACG
The DNA here is from genome assembly GCA_001314425.1 of Phytophthora pluvialis. NCBI lineage: Eukaryota > Oomycota > Peronosporomycetes > Peronosporales > Peronosporaceae > Phytophthora > Phytophthora pluvialis. The sequence goes on from LGTU01000154.1 coordinate 16,395, forward strand.
TTGCGTCGAGGCCAGTGAACACTTCGTCACGTTTCTGTTTTTTTGTAGGAAAGGTAGGAAAGCTTGGCCATAATCATGGTCGGAACCCCCGAGCTTGTCCGCGCCTTCAACCACTCGGCCCCGTTGCCAATGCCAAGCAGCGCTGGCGTCACTGATCAGCTTGACAGCCAAGCCAAATCCTGCAGGCAAAGTCCCTCGATGTATCTGCCCCGGCCGAGTCATTCGCGCACACACCTCGCAAGTCGGTCAGCCACGCGGACTGCACCATGCTTCCATCAAGCAGCGAAACCTGCCAGAGCCGAACACGGTACGCCGTACGGGACACCGGCCGAGTTCCGAAGATGTTTCTTAGTAGCGGGAGGAGCTCCACGCGCGCACGCCTACTGCAGATGGCTCGCGGCAAACCCGCAGCCCGCTCACCGTGAGCCTCCCGCTGCTGCAGTATTCTTCAAGAGCGGCAAAACAGAAACTGGAGTCGTGCCTTGTGTACATTTCGGGCGTGAGTGTTCAAATCCACGCGGCACGAGCCGACCCAGTCACGCGCGAGCGAGAAGCCGGTCTCACTTGCAGAAACGCGTCTTGGCTGAGATCCCGTCCTCTGTGCTCTGGCCAGGTCTCTATTGTGCGCTCGCCTCCATCTGCTGTTTGCGTTCGCCTCGCCAACGCCCACGTCACTTTGGTGGGAACGGCGCACAGCTCAAAACTCGAGCAGAGAGGCGGTGGAGCGCTCGGCAGATCTTCGCCTGAGTTACCGGTACGCGGCAAGCTCCGTTCGCTCCACTGGACAGCGCGTTTACTATTGAAAACGACCCTCGTTCGTCAAGACCGGCAATCACTTGCTGTGTCCTCTTTTCCTACGCCGAACGAGACTTACAGCTCTTGGCGCGCGCTTCAACACCGGCGGAAGAGCTCGTCCCATCCATTTTTAATCACAGCGTTCCCCCAGCAAGCATGTTTGCCAAGCCCCGCGCGTACGTGGGCGACGAGGAACGGCGTCGCAAGCAGCGCGACCTCAAGCGGCGGTACCGAGAGCGGCGCAAAGTAAGTGGATCGTTTCTTGGTTGGGGTGTCGGGCCAAGGTCACGGAATACTGACGCTCGCTTGCTTGCGAACAGAACGACGTGCAGACCATGCAGCAGCAAGTCGCGCAGTTGGAGGCCAGGTACGACGCGCTGCTGCGCGCCCAGCAGCAAACCGCAATGACGTCGCGCCGGGTGCCGTCCCAGCTCGAACAGCAGTACACGGCGGCCACGAACGAGCTCAACTCGCTGCGGCGCCAGATCGCAGGGACCAAGCAGAAGCTGGCAGACTTTGACGGCTTCGCGTCGTCCTTGGAAGTGTATCTGACCGACTTTGAGGCCCCGTCCGCGGTCACGGCGGCCTCCTTGGCGTCTAAGAGCTCGTTGCTCATGGCTCCGTCCTTGCCGGGGCCTGTGCCTGCCGAGCCGCACCCGCAACTGACCGAGCACGAGTGCCAGGAAATGATCAAGAAGTGCTACTACGAAATCTTTGACCGCCGCTTCCGCGGCCAGTGCCTGAGCTCGGGCATGAACATGCTGGGCTGGGAGGACCAAATGTTCCTCGACGGCACGACGCTGCAGTTCTCCATGTCCAAGCAGGTGACGGGCATGTCGGCCAACACGCTCATGCAGAAGACGTGGGATATCGTCACCACGGAGCAGCACATGCGCACCATCCAGTACTCGACGCTCGGCGTCAAGGTCCTGCACAAGATCAACGAAGACACGCTGGTGCTCCAGCGCTGCGTGCACCACCCGCAGCTCAAGACGGTGAACTGGAACAACATGGTCATGTTCCGCCTGCGCAGCCCTCGCGGGTACGTGGTGGCGTACCAGACCATCAACCACCCTGCCTACGCCGAGGGGTACACGGAGTACTTCACCGGGCACGAAGACATCGTGGCCGAGGACCTGCAGCCCAAGTTCTCTCGCGTCAACACGCTGCAGTGGTTCCTCTTCGAGGAAGACGACAACCTCGACTTCGACATGGACAGCGGCGGCTCGGACCTCGAGTTGCTGGGCTCGAGTGACAGCGAAGACTCGTCCTCGTGTAGCAGCGTCAAGAAGGAGGTCCTGCGAAGGGGGAGGAGGGGCCTCGCACCGCCGCAGCCCCATCCAGAGCCGCGTGTGTCTGGTGGCGTCAAGGTCTCATTTGGGGGCAAGGTGGACAACCAAGACACGTCCTTTGCCCGCTTCTACATGTTCGAGGTGCTCACGTACATCATCCGGTGGGAGAACGCCGTGGGCTCCGCACGCCTCACGTTTTGAACACGTCCCAGTAGTAAGTAGCCTCTGCGTAAGTAAATTAATGGTCCAAGCGTATCAATTGAAGTTTGACATACACTCAGGTTGAAATCATCCCATCAGCCCATAAGCATCAACATCGGATACTTTGGTCTCCTACACCGCCCGATGACCTCCAAGCTGCTGCTCCCTCATTCTCCAATTCCCCTCCTGATGGTGACTGCAGTATACGACGTCGTGATTGTGGGCGCGGGCCTCATGGGCAGCGCCGCCGCCTACTACGCGGCGAAAGAAGGCAAGCGCGTGCTCGTGCTGGAGCAATTCGAGCTCCTGCACGGCAAAGGCTCGAGCCACGGCTCCAGCCGCATCTTCCGCGTGGGCTACCCGCACGACTTGTACACGGAGCTGAGTCTCCAGTCGCTCGAGATGTGGCGCGCCATCGAGAAGGAGAACGGCGTGGAGCTCATCCGCATGACGGGCGAGCTGGACTTCGCCTCCAAGAGGAACGACGACCTCCGCTGTCTTGAAGAGACTTTGGCGAGGCTTCACGTGCCGTTCGAGGTGCTCACCGGGGCGCAAGCGAACGAGCGCTTCCCCGGCTTCTCCCTCCCGGCCAGCAGCCACGCGGTGTACAACCCGTTGGCTGGGGTGCTGAACCCGACGCTCGCGATGGCCACGATGCAGAAGGTGGCCAAGGGACTGGGCGTCCACTTCCGTGAGCACAGCCCCGTGGTGAGTGTGCTGGGCGAGCACCAGGCCGGAGAAGCCTCGCTATTAGCTGTCGTCACGCTGGCCGACGGAACCCAAGTACGTGGCCGCCAGTGCATCGTCACGGCGGGCCCCTGGACAGACAAGCTGCTGAAGCTGGCCGGGTCGGACAACGTCAAGCTGCAGCCGATCGCGACGTTCGGCGCGTACTGGCAGTGCAAGCAGGAGCTGTACACGCCCGACAAGTTCCCCGTGTTCATCAAGTACGGCTACCCCGAGGTGTACGGCTTGCCCCTGATGAACGCCCACGAGGGCGTGAAGATCTGCCGCCACGACGGACCGGATGTGAACCCGGATGAGCGCGACGGCGTCGCCCAGCCTGCGGCCGAGCAAGATTGGCTGCGAGCCTTCGTCGCTGAGAACTTTTCGCACGTGGACTCGAGCGCGCCCAACCAAGTGGACGACTGCATGTACACCGTAACCCCGGACGCCAACTTCATCCTCGACTTCGTGCCGATCCCAGCGAGTGCTGCGTCCCCCTCGTCTGCGACCAAGAGGATTGTCGTGGGCGCTGGCTTCAGCGGCCATGGCGCCAAGATGACCCCGGTGATCGGTCGGATCCTCGCTGACCTGGCGCTCAGGGGGAAGACGAACCACTCCACTGAGCTCTTCCGCCTCACGCGCACAGCTACTCAGCTGGAGCACTACTCGTTCCCCAAGAGCAGCCTGTGATGGCACAACTGATGGGGAGTTTCGACTCAAGGGCGTCTGAATAGGATCCCCCTATCGTACTCAAAAGCCCAAACCTACTGTAGGTAACCCAAAGGAAAATGTAGCGTCATGTTTCGAGATAGCTTCGACTTTGCGTGCATACTCTTGGGCTAGGAGGAAGGGACGTCATGGACCATTCACAAGGCTTCGTCCGCCAGCATCGAAGTCTCTGTGGAAAGCGATGCCACGTACTGCATCAAAGGACCCATCTGCAGTGGATCACTATGCCCCCGTTCGTGCCACGAATCGTGGTGCTGTGGAAGACTGCCATGACAACCTTCCGAAGGGAAGATCCGGCACTTCAACATCATGTTGTATCTGGTAAAGTACGAATTTCCATTTAAGTACGACTCGCGTCGGCTGGTTCACATCACCTTGAGGACGGCAGCATGGCCAAGTCCCACGCAGCGCAGGGCGACAAGCAGAAGACGCGTCGACGCAATGACAAAGTGCGTCCCGGGGAAGGCGTTGCACCACTCGTACTGTCCCACGTCGTTCTCACCGTTGCAACCTCGTTCCGCCACTAGAAACACGCAGCCAACAACTCGAACGCCACCACGCAGCAGCTTCGCGCCGCCAAGTCGCAGACCAACGCCATTTTCTCACTGGCGGCGTCGTCCAACCCGAATCCCAAGAGTTTGGGCCCGTTCGGCGACCGCCAGCGCATTTTGGTGGTCGGCGACGGAGATTTCTCCTTTTCCCTGGCCCTCGCCGTGTTCCTGGTACGCATCGGAGACCGTCGTCACTTGTTGAGTTTGTGCTCCGTACTTGACAAAGGTTCTAACTGTAGTTTGTGCTCGATTACTTGTGTACAGGGAGGCAAGAACCTGGTCGCTACGTGCTACGACTCCAAGGTGGATCTGAAGGAAAAGTACTCGAACGCGTTGCTGAACTGCGACGCGCTGGAGACGGCAGGGGTACGTCACGATAGAGAAATCGCAGTGCACAAGGGAGGTTCGGCTTGCTTTTTCATGCTGTCAGGTGCTAATGAGTGCCCCTACTTGTGCTGCAGGCTGAAGTCCATTTTGATGTGGATGCGACGCATCTGGAGAAGGAAAGCTGGCTGGACGAAGCGCAACTGTTCCAGGCGATTGTCTTCAACTTCCCACATCTTGGCGGCGCTACGGAGGAAGATGTGGCCAACAACCAGAAGCTGCTGAGGGACTTCTTCTACTCGACGCGGCGGTATCTGCACCCCACTCGCGGCCAAGTGCTCGTGTCGCTGCGCAACACGCTGTTCTACAACCGCTGGAAAATCCAAGAGCAGGCTGCGGCGAGCGGCTTCAAGCCGAAACGGTGAGTGAGAATTTGTTTACGATGCGTGGACCCAGGAAGGGGAAGCCTAATGAGCTCTCTCTCTCTCTGTTTGGTGTGTGCTGGCAGCACGGAGGTATTCGACGCGAGTATCTACTCCGGTTATGAGCCACAACGCACACACCCGGCATCGTTCCGAGGCGAGCCGCCTTCCACGACTGGAGCACACTACTTCATCTTCGCCCTGGACCAGAGCATTGAGGCGGCTGACCCGCGCCAAGAAAACCCTCAGGAAAGACATTCAAGCGGGCCCGCTCGCGGGAGTGCAAGCAAGAAGGTCGGACTGCTTTTGACTGTGGCGTCGTATTGGTTTGTGCATTGGCGATATACTAACTGGGTGCTGGATTAACGTTAAACAGGGTGCTGAGAAGAAGAAAGCAGCGATGCCACAATCGAAAATGGCTTGTCAACCCTGCGGTCTCCCGTTCCGCGACGTGAAAAAATACAACGGACACATGAACTCTGCAAAGCATGCCAAGAAGGTGAAGGCGCTGAAGAAGAAGCACTAACAAGGTTGAGAGAGACGCCATGGTCGAAGCTTCTTGACGAGCTAATAGATCGTGTTCTTGGTTTTCTAATCTACTCGAGCTGGACGATGAGCTTACCCACGTTTTCGCGCGCGAACATGCGGTCGATGGCATCCGGAATGGACTCGAATCCCTTGTACTCTGTCGGGTCGACGCCAGGCTCGAGCTTGCCCTCGTTGATGAGTGTCAGCAACCGCTCCGTGTGCTCGCGAACGTGCTCCTCGAAATGGTACATGAAGAAGCCACGAATCGAGGCCGACTTCATCAGAATCTTCTCGTTTGCCTCCCACGACAGGAGCGGCGCAGGCTTGGGGGCGCCGTCCTCGGTCTTGGACTCGAGAACCCGCGAGATGAAGCCAATCTTGATAATGCGGCCGTGGACCGCAATGTTGTCGACAGCGGCGCGAAACATTTCTCCACCGATAGACTCGAAAACGATGTCCACACCATTCGGATACTCCTTCTTGAGCACATCGCTCACGTTTTCCTTCTTGTAGTTGATCACTCGGTCGCACCCGAGCTTCTTGAGAGCTTCCGCCTTCTCGTCCGAGCTCGTGGTGCCGACGACGTGGTTGCCCGCAAGCTTGGCGAGCTGCACCACAAACTGGCCGGTTCCACCAGCAGCTGCAGTCACAAGAACGGTCTCGTTCGACTTCATCTCGCCGAGGTACTCGAGACACATCGACGCCGAGACGCCGCCCACTGCCACCGGCAGAGCGTTCATCGAGAGCTCCGGGATTTTGATGGCAGCCGATGCCGGCACCTCCACGTATTCAGCGTAGGCGCCAAGTGTCTGGTACATGACGGCGTCGCCAACCTGCACGGTCGAGACGCCACTGCCAACCTCGGTCACGAGGCCTGCTCCCTCGACCCCCGCCAAGAATGGCAACTTGTCGTTGTACATGCCGTTCGTGAGGTTGACGTCGGTCGAGTTGATGCCCAGGAAGCGGTTCTTCACGACAATGCTGCCTGGCTTTGCGGTGGGGAGCTCGGGCACGTCCACGATCTTGGTAGCGGCGCGGAAGTCCTTGGTCAGCTTCTGCACTTGAACGGCGCGGTAGGACGGCATGCTTCTAGAAGCGAGTCTGCGGACGAGCGATAGAGATCGAATTGTGCTGTGTGGTGGGTCGGAGGGAAATCCGAAAGTGAGCGATGCACCCCCGAGAGTTCCAGGACACGCAGTGAGTAGTAATCCGAAGACGAACGTCATCCATGTGAGAAAGTGGCACCCACCATCATGGTCGATTTGTCTAATCTGGATCGTGTAAACGGGAACAGTAGCGTTAACGAAAGTCGGGAAGCAAGCGCACGAGCAACATCTCGTCGCATTGATTTTCGTCACTACTCGTCCTTGCTTCATTGTTTCACGCTGCAAACTTTTCAATCGGTTGACAAATTTCGCTCAACACTCGGTGGTGCGTTGTTAGCTAGCGCACTTACTTGGCCTCGGTTTCCAGCGGGAGGTCGCTGCGCAGGCCCCACTCCGACCACGATCCGTCGTACACAGGAGCCCTGCAGCAATAGCACACGATTGAGTGAGAATCGCTCACACAGAGGTAGCACCGGTCCACTTGGTACGTGAACTCACTTCTCAAGCGGCTTGCCAGTCAAGTGCAGGCCGAATGTCAACACGCTCGCAGTCACTCCAGAGCCGCAGCTACATCCAAAGCACATCACGGCAACGATATCAAACATCAGCACTACCACTTTTTGAATCAAACCAGCCAGCTTTTGCGAGCGTACCTCGTGATAATGGGGCTCGTTTCATCCATTTTCACGTCTACAAATTCAGACAGGCCAAGCGTTAGGCACTTCATTCCCCCAAGGCGCCCTGATGCACGTACTAGCTTCGGCGAAGGCGTTCTTAATCTCATCCAGGTCGCGGAAGAGCTGCTCGCACGAACACAAACAGCAGCCAGCGCCATTCCCTCGTAAGTGTTCGCTCCTTTCTTCCTCGCTTCCGTCTCAAAGCTAGAAACCCACCGAAAAGTCATCCGTGTTGACAAGCTTGCCAAACGGCACGTTGACAGAGCCCGGAATGTGTCCGCCACGCATGCCAGGCCGCGGCTCCTACAGCAAGCACGAAAGCAGTCAGAGCCCTGGACGATCCCACCAACCCACCGGCGCATAGCGACGTACCGGCTCCTTGGTGTAGAAGCGCGCGGCGCCACGGGCATCCACGACCTGAGTGTCCGTGCCGATCTTGGCCAGCACATCCTCCCACGAGACCGCAAGCGCCTCGTTGGGCTCGGCCTTGTAAGCGGCGCCGGCCGCCACCTTCTGGGGCTCGCCCGTCTCGATCTCGCGCTTCTCGCTCTTCCACTTGGTGATGCCGCCTGCCAATGAGAGAGAGAGAGAGCAGCATGAGCCACGCAACTTGATCGCTGTTGCTGCAAGGGCCAAGTGCCAACCCACCGTTGAGAATGTGCACGCTGTCGTGGCCAAAGAACTTGAACGTCCACCAGCAACGCGCCGGACTGCATCGCAAACCCTCGGACTGTTAGCCGTCTCCACTGCAATGCCAGAATCAGACGTAGCCCCACCTGAAGCAGTGCCTGCCTCCGTAAACAATCACCGTGTCGTCGTTCTCCACGCCGAGGTACATCATGGCCTGCTCGAACGTCTCCGCTATTAATAGCACGACAAGGTAAGTCTCTTGTCCGTCTACAAAGTGACGACTTTCATCAAAGTTTACGCGTCGGCAGCATGTGCGGCAGCGTGGACGTCGCGTCGGAGATCTGCTCGATGTCGAAGAACTGGGCGCGCGGCAATCGCTCCGCCGCGAACTCCCGCTTGGCGTCGCGGCTCTTGTCCAGGTACCAGGACGCGTCCAGGAAGCGCACGCGGCGCTCGCCGCTCTGCGAGAGGCTCTGGGCCTGCTCCGTGGATAGCAGCGACGACAGGGAGCTGGCCAGGCGGCGGGGGGATCCGCTCATGATCGGGGACGAGTTTCGGCGCGCGAGGGCGAGCATGATCACAAAGTGACGCATACAAACGTCAAGTCAGAATTGTGTGCACGTACACCAAGTATCCTTTATGAGAGATGTAGCCATGTTGAAGTGAGCACAGGTTGAAGCGGAACATGACACAAACTGTTTAGGCTCTCACTACAGCACTAAACAGTACACATGAAGTAAAGCGACCCTGCCATCGGGGGATGCAGAAGAAGACGCACTAGAGACTTAGACGGGGGTCACGACCTGGCCCTGGTAGGTGTGGAGAGACGCGCGGTCCGAGTTCTGGCGGTGCTTGTACGCTCCGAAGCCTGCGACGGCCAGGACGGCGCCGACACCGGCGACGATGGCCGCGACACCAGCGGCACTGAGGCTAGATGCGGCGGTGGCTGTACCTGCGGTCGCGGTCGACGCGCGGATCTGCTGCGCAGTCTGCGAGGAGTTGCCGTTTTGCTGCTGCTGCTCGGATTGGTACTGGCCCTGCTGCTGCTGCTGCTCCGGTGTGTCGGGCGATGGGGTGGTAGTGGGCTTGCCCGTAGGTGGAGGCGAAGACGGGCTTGGAGTAGCTGATTGATACGGCGTCGGCGAGAGGGGAGTCTCCGTGCTTGGAGGCGCTGTCGAGGTCGGGTACGGCGTAGTAGCAGGCGGCACTTCCGTCGTTGGTGCCGGTGTGATGTCAACCCACGTAGGCGTCGGCGAGGGGGGAGTCTCCGTGCTTGGAGGCGCTGTCGAGGTCGGGTACGGCGTAGTTGCAGGCGGCACTTCAGTCTCAGGCGTGGTCGGCGTCGGTGACGGGACTCCAGGGACGTACGGGACCGTAGGCGTCGGCGTCGGTGACGGAACTCCAGGGACGTACGGGACCGTAGGCGTCGGCGACGGGGCTTCCGGGGTAGTTGGCGCCGGTGTGATCAGAACATAGGTTGGCGTGGGAGACGGCACCGACTCAGCTGGGCCGGGTGTCGTTGGTGCCGGGGTAATGTCAACCCATGTAGGCGTTGGCGAGGGCACTTCCTCCGACGGGCAGGGCGTGCTCGGGGCGGGCGTAATGTCGACCCACGTCGGAGTGGGCACTGGAGTGTTCTCCCAGCCAGGAGTCGGAGGGCATGGCGTCGAAGGGGCTGGCGTTGACTGCTGGTACGTTTCCGGCGTTGTCGGAGCTGGGTTCGACTGCTGGTAGATCTCCGGAGTTGTGGGGGCTGGCGTGGGGTAGTTTTCTACCTTCGGCTGACCGAAGAAGCAGCCCCATGCGCCAGTGGAGACTCGGGCGCACACGGCATCCACCGGGGCAGCACAGGAGCTAGCATCGGTCCAGCTCGGTAGCGTTTCAATGCAGTCCTTGACGGCAATGTCACCCTTGGTAGGGCAGAGGGCTCCGGTAGGTTCATTGTCGGACCCGCTGCAAACCGGACCCTGGATGCAGTACGTTGCATCTCCCTCCACTGAGACTTCTGTGCATGACTCCATGTTGGGCGTCGACGGGGCCGGCGTTGGAGCTTCAGCTTGCTCCGTGTTGGGCGTCGACGGGGCCGGCGTTGGAACGTCACCCTTTCCTGTCAACTTGGTAGGAACCGGGGCTTCCGTTTGCACCATGACGGTAGGTGCGGGCGTCGACTGCTGCTGCGTCGGTGTGTACGCGACTGGGGCCGTTGTGGATGGCGTTTGCTGCACGACATTGTCGGGGTTGCCGGCGGCTACGACGCTCAGCAGTACGGCGGGGAAGAGGATGGCGCTGATCTTCATGCTTCTTCAAGTGGCGGCCCTGGAGCTGGAAAGCTTGTGTCGAATAACGAAAGCGCCGCTGCTTTCGTTTGGGTTGCCGCTGTCGAGGCAAATTGAGAAGTGAGACTGGCGTAGCGTGTCCTTAAACACATCTGCGCCCGGCACCCATGGAATTAATAGTCGGTCAGCAGCTTGTCGTGAGCAATGGTAGCGCGTATGCGTCAGCTGTATCCACCACAGCAGCCCGGAGCCCCACAAACAGCTTTCTGTCCGTTTGAGTTTTTCCACGCCCAACGCACACAACGTTGAGCCCGCGTAGCTCAAGTTCGTCTGCCGGAACAGTTGGAATGACCGCTGCGGCTGTTGAAGCTGTCGCTGGCATATTGAGCGCGGCGTTAACGTGAAAATTTGCTGCACCCGCAACTCTGGGCACAGCGGTTGAAGCGTTATGGCGCTCGGGTGCCAGGTGGATGGCGGCGTTTGAGGCGTGTGGATACCACGTCTCGCTCGCCTAATAGTTTCTCAGCGCGCCGTCTGTCAGAGCCGAGTTGCATCTGCATTTCGAGATCATGAACCTCTTTACCACCTGCATGCGATGAAGAGAACCCCACTTGGTGTCTCTGAGCTTTCGGCCCGGCAACTATAATAGCTAGAACTTCACGGGCTCTCCATGGCCCTATGTCGATTTACTGCTGCTTCCAAGTTCGCCGTCTCCATTGAGCACTCACCCGTTGCTGCAGTCACGGCAGTCGATCCGTTCAGATATGTCGCGACTCGCGAGTCTCGGAGTTGATTCAGTAGAGAAGCGAAGCTAAATAATAACTTGCGTTGTCCTCTAGCTTCAACGAGCAGTAGGTTTGTAGAACGTTCACAAGTAGAACCTTCACAAGCGCAGCCATGATACTGCGGATCAGGTCCCGAGCCATGCGACTTCAGCTGGATGGCGGTGGCCTAGAGACGTACGAGGCTGCGCTCGAGACGGCGCTCGTAAAAAAAAAATGCGCCCTGCTCACCGTGTCCTAGAACCACATTGAATACGCGATCACTAAACTACTGCTGCATTTCAGTCCCCCAGCTTGATCTTGGCGGCGCTGGATGAGCTGCTGCAGGGCTCGGAGGCCAATGCACTGAGGACCTACTGCTGCAGCCTCCAATCGTCTCCAAGTCTCTGCAGCTGATGCAGACTAAACTGTTCGTGTCGGCGCCTTGCTGATAGGCAGACGTTTGGATGGAGCTGCACCAGTCTCTGCTCGCTGCCGTGCAGGCTAAAGAGGCAGAGGACACTCTCTCTCATGTACTGGAGATGTGTGCCACGAGTCTGGAGAATGACGAGCAGTTCTTGCAGTTCGCGGAGGCTGCACTATCAGGGAAGGAGGAGGCACTGGCGTTTGGCAGCGCCTTCCTCCAACGACTATTTGATCGGCGGTCGATACAGTTGCGTGGACGCCGACTGTTTGATGCTTTGACGCTGGAAAGCAGGATCCGCGTGTGGGCGAACCATCTTCCAAGCTGGCGGTCGCAGTTGCAGACACGGATGCTGGAGGCTCAGCGAGCGCCGTTCGAACCGATTAGTGCTGTGCTGCCTGAGGGGTGGTGCCTTGAAAACGACTCGAGTTCTGCTCACACAGACGTCGTCATTGCTGTAGCGGCAGCTTGTCGTCGCTATTCGCACCTGTACGTGACGTTGGTCGAGTGTCGCTGTCAGGTGGATCTGCTTGCATCCTGCCGCAGCATGGAGCTTGTGAGCGTGTTATCCCGAAGCACACGACCGGATAATGCTGCTCGCCTATTTAACCGCCAGTTATTGAGCTTGTTACGAGGTTGGACATGTGAACAGCAAGAACGAACGTTCGTCACGGGGGGCAGCACTCGAGCGGCTTCAGACAACACGCACTCGCGTCAGATTTTGTGTGGCAGTGCGAATGGATCGAAGTGCTGGAGCGGCCTCATTTGCTACATGAAGCACTGCAGACTACTTTTGGTCAGTGGAGCTTAATAGCAACAGGGAACAGGAACACAATTTGATGGCTGGGTTTCTCTCATTTTCTATTGTCACTACATTTCGGATTTAGCCATATCCAATGAGCGCCTGTGATTCGCGGAAAAAGCGCCGCTTCAACTTCCGCCTATTCCTGGGTTGAGTGAGGCGCACTTTCCGCGGCATTGATACATTTGGACTCCCGAGCATGGGCAACTTCCTAGTGGCGTCGGTCTGCCGCGCGCACAGCCGCTCCGAGGCCGTGTACGCGATCGTGCGGGCGCAGGTGTGGACGCTGCGGGGTCGCCAGCGACGCGGCTCGCCCCTGCAGCGACGGTGCGCGGCGCAACAGGCGGCGTTGCTGCGCGCGCTCTCGTCCAAGATGGCGCTGACCGCCGCGGTCATGAGCTGCTGGGCCACGGCTGCCACGGCTCGCGCCAGGGCCGCGCTCATTGCGTCGCTCGTGTTCATCGCCAAGAAGTTCGTCGCCAGCGCGAGCCCGCAGCTGGCGCTCCCTGCGCAGGACTTCGACGACGTGTTCGACGAGTTCAACGCGGTCTTCGAGACGGCACCGAGACCGACGAAGACGCTCCGAGAACTGCAGCAGAGCACCAAGCTGGAGGCTAAGAGTCTGAAGGTAGAGGCGGAGTCAAACCAGGCAGACGCAGAGCAGAGCGAGATGCCGGAGGAGGGCGAGAACAATCCAGGAGAAGACAACGACGACGAAGCGTCCTGCGCCACGGACGGCACGGACCAGCTGAGCGACTTGGACGACGAGTACGAGCTGCTGCCCAAGCTGGAGGAAGACCGCGCGTTCTACGCCGAGGTGGACAGCAACCAGGTGGAAAGCGACACCAGCCATTCCGAGGGCGAACGACTGCTGCAGCTTGCGTCGAGCATTTCGGACACGTCGATGCACGTCGAGGAGTTCATTCTCAGCGGCAAACACGACAATTTTGAGGTCATTACGAAGGATGTGGATGAGCACGCTGCGAAGGCAAGCGAGAGCGACAAGAGGAGCATCGTGCGCGTGCTGCTGGCGTACTGCGCGTACAGCGAAGACTCGCACTACTCGAGCGAGATGGTGCTGACAGCCGAGGAGTGTCTGCAGGTGTGGCAGGGCAACGAAGATCGCGCCTTCAAGTCGCTTGCCGTGCTGTGCAACGACGTCCCGCGTCTGTGCGCCGCTCTCGAGTGAACCTCTCTGTTCGCACTGATATCCCGCAACTAACGTTTAATTTTTATGGAATACCATTTTGTCACTGGAGCTGGAAGCCGTCAACGCTTTCGAGCATGTACAGCACTCTCCGCCCAAATGCCTGTGTAAATAAAATAGGAGCTGAGACCGACAAACTCACTTCCGTGGTGCTGTAGCGACCCGCTTCTTCGCAGCTCGTTTGACAGCCTTGAGTCGCTGCAACTGAGACCCCACTGGGTCGCCGAAGTTCTGGAACAAGTCCACTCGCGTAGCTGGAGCAGGCATCCTCGAGCTGGAAGAGCGTGCCTTCAATGTATCGGCTGGTCGACGACTCGAACGCGCGCGCCGCTTCTGCGGGATGCCCTTGAACACGACCACTCTCGACGCCAGCACGTCGTCCGGATGCACGTCCAGTAGCGGGATGCTGAGCCCCAAGCGCTTCGCCTCGTGCTCTCTGCTCTGACGCTTCTTCTTCTTGCCCCTGAACTGCGCTCGTAGCGCCGAGTTGCTGGCGTAGTCGTCCTTGAACTCTGCGTCCTGCAGCTCCACGAGCGCCTCGAGCCCGCGCGACCGCTTCTTCGCCGTGCTCTTGTCCTCGTTCTCGTGCTCCAGCCTCAAGAACGGGTCGTCCCGCAGCTTGGCGGCCAGCTCGGGGTCGTTCAGGCGCTCCGTCTGCCTCTCCTCGGTGCTCTCGGCCTCCGCCTGCGCCTTCTGCTTGACGCCGCTCACCAGCTCGTAGCCTCTGGCCTTGGGGTCCGTCCTGATCACCAGCTCGCCGCTGCAGCTGGCGCAGCTCATGCGGAACTCCCACACCGCGGACGAGAAGTAGCGGCCCGCCCTCTTCTTGCGCGCGTTGAAACGCACGCCCCGCCCGATATGCGCGTCGCAGTGCGTGCACCAGACGCTGAAGGGCATCTCGAAGCGCACCACCTGCACGCCGTCGCTCGCCAGCTGCTTGGCGCGTTTGCCCAGCGGGTGCGACCCGCGGAACGCGTTGAGCGAGCCATGCTCGGGCCGCCACTCCGCCGGGTAGTAGTAGCCGTCCGCCTGCGCCGCCGCCAGCGACGACATCCTGGAAGTGACTTGGTCTATGTATGGCCACGCACCCACTTAATCTGGACCACGGTGTACGCCACACCACGCGCTCCCAGTAGAAAATAAATCGCGCATAACTCGAGCCGCGGCCCCCATGACGCGCCGAGGCCCCAAGACCACGACGCACGTGCATCGCGACGCCAAGGCGACCGGCGCCAAGGCGGACCTGCTGCTGCACCGCCACCGCCTGCTGCGACGCTCGTCGGGCTTCATGCTGGCGCGCAAGTACCGGTACATGGCGCCGTCCCTCCCAATAGCGATCATCGAGTCGTACGCACCTACTGACCAGTCTCTCTCTCTCTCTCTCTCTCTCTCTGGAATGCAATGACAGCAACCCGTGGCCGACCGAGAGCGACTTCGCGCGAGAGCTCAGCAGCCGCTTCATGCCCAGAGCAGAGCGCGCGGGCACCGGGGGGTCAGTCAGCGCTGCAGCTGCGCCGGCGGCCTCCACGGGTTCCAGCAGCAGCTGCAGCAACGACGACAGCGTGGTGGGACTCAACGGCCCCAAGGGCTACACGCGCGAGGAGCTCATCAATTTCTGGAGGGAACTCTCGCTCGTGGCCAAGCGGCGGCTGCTGCGGATCCGCCGCGAGACCTACTTGACGGCGCTTGACCAGTTCCTCGTGGGCCAGAACCTCTGCTGCGAGTGCCACGACAACGTCATCGCAGAGTGGGAGGACCACGAGCGGAAGCGCTCGGGCAGTCGCTCTCTGCAGGACGTTTTCAGTGTCTTTCCGCCCTTTTTGGACGACGACGAAGAGGACGACGACGACGACGAAGAGGAGGAAGACGAAGGGGACGAGGAGGAGGACGACGACGAGGGGGCAGACGATCTGGAAGACGAGTCGGACGAAGAGATGCTGGCTGCGGAGGATATGGTGCTAGAGGAGGAGGAACTGGTGTTTAAATATGAGCTGGAGCGCGAAGGCCGACGGAGTGCCGGCGGCAAGGGGGGCATGCTATCGGACGAGTACCTGGCAGCGCTGGAAGTCGGCAAGCGGCAGGAAGACGAGCTGCTGCGACTTATTCAGAAAGAGGAACGCTATATCATTATTCGGGAGGACCACACGGACTTCATCATGGATCTGATCCGCTGTGGCGAGCAGTTCAGCTACGTGTCGCCGTTCCGGTCCGGCTTCGATGACGACGAGAGCGACGAGAGCGAAGACGACGACGACGATGTCGATGACACATGCCCTGGCGCGAACACTTCACATCTGGCACAGGAATATCTGCTGGAAGTGCTCGCAATCAAATTCAGAGAGCAGGTTGGTTGGTCTCCGTCTTGCGGAGCTGTCGACTCGTCATCGACGAAGCAACTAATCGTGCTGTGCTTGTATTTGCTGGACAACAGCTGGAAGACGCGTACCAAGAGGCATTGCAGCACTCGCTCGCGATTCAAGCTGAGCTGCTCCGAGACGAGCTCGCAGACCTCAAGGCAAGTCAGAAACCCTCCAACAGCAGCAAGAAGAAGAAAAACAAAAAGGAGAAGAAGCGCCGCAAAAAAGAGGCTGCGGCTCAGCGGGCCACAGAGAAGGTGAGTCCTCGAGACACGAATACTTCGTCACGGACATCTGCATCTCCCAAACACAAGCCTGCAGTAGCGAGGCCGGCGAAGCAGCAACCTGCCTGGGCATTGACAGACGGGAGCGGCGATTCGGACACGGAGGTGCGCGACCCGGAGGAGGACGAGATCGACCGCGAGGTGGAGCAGTTCCGCCAGCTGCTGGAGAAGATCAACGCCGAGAGCGCGCTGCGTTCCCGGAAGAAGCTGGTGCTGCCTCCAGGCTCGTTCGCCCAGTTGACCTCCATGCCCGTCTCGTAAGAAGCGAGGGGTCGACCACAATTGATTAACCCCCGTAATCAAATGTCAAAGGTGGCGCCAAGTGCTGCTCGACTTCCGCCGTCCCCGCCAAAATTCGCGTCTGTTTTATGTTCGTACGACCATCACTCTGTATGCTTTCTGGTGGATCAACTGCCCAGTCGGCAATTTGAAGTGAAGCGCGCAAGCGGAAGCGGACGACGATGGCGAGGCTGCGCTCCCAGCAACCAGCAGCGGCGTGCGAGGGGTCGGACGAGGATGCGGACGCCTGTGCGGTCTGCGAGGAGCAGTCGCAGCGCGTGACGGTGAGCTGCTCATCCTGCTCGAAGCTCTTCCACCTGGGCTGCCTCACGCCCACGCTGCGTCGCCGGCCGCAGCTGGCAGACGCCTGGCAGTGCTCGGACTGCAAAGGGGGCGGGGAGAAGGAGCGCGTGTCGGGTAGAAAGAGGAACACGCGGGAGGCGGCAGCGAAGGAGGAGGTGGAGGAGAAGCAGCCGGCTCCCAAGAGACGCCGAGTGTCGGCGAGAGCCACGCAGAAGGAGAAAGCAGTGAACACCAGTGACCTGGAGGAGAAGCCTATCGCCGAGTCCCTCCCCCAGCGTCAGAACGGGAAGGCTGCGTTGAAGAGGAAGGCGAAGGCGCAGCCACCGCCAGAGCCCCGAGCGGATGGTCGAACGGCCCGCCGCGCGTTGTCTCGAGTGGCGGTGAGTGACGTAAGTGACGATGATGATGGAGATAACGACGGAGACAGTGATTTCGTCGGCGAGAGCGTGTCTGGGTCGGAAGAAGACGACGAGGACGAGGACTCGGTATCAGTGGAAGCGTCGCGCAGATATGAAGAAGCTCGGAAGCCGGCACGTAAGCGCGCAACCACAACGAGATCCCCTGCCAAGCAGAAGACTGGAGCAAATCGCCGTGGGAAGCAACCGGCAGTGTCTCTAGATGTCTCTCCCCACGTTACTACAAGCAGCACTGTGTATGCCAGTGACGATGATTCGTTGGACATTGACATTGTTGGCGAGAGCGAGAGTTCGGACGACGAAGATCTGTATGAAGGACCCCACTACTTCATTGAATATGCAGCCAATGGGAGAGCGAAGGTAGGTCTCGCCTAATGCGTTAGTGCCGATATGTTTCCTGGTCTAATGCACTGCATCCGTGTTACCAATGCAGTGCAAGAGCTGCGAGCAGAAGCTTCTCGCCAAGCTGCTCCGTGTAGGCATCGCCGTCCGCCACTCGATCTTCGGTGACACCATATATTACAAAGTACGTGCGCCTTCGACTTGCGACCTCTTAGACTGAAGCACTCGTCTAATGCAATCTTGGGTTCTTGATTGAATAGCACCTGGAGTGTACCGCGATCGGACTGAAGGCTGGAATCACCGCCAAACAAGCCGAAGAGGAGCCAGACGCCGAAGATGAGGGCAAGAAGCCTGCGAAGACGAAGAAAGGGGCCGACGATCCAATTGAAGGGCTGTCAAAACTCCAACCTGGAGATCGGAAGCGTGTTCGTGAATACTTGGAGAATAACGATGTGAACGGAGTTATCGATGAGCGTCTCCCGCTCGCAGACAATCACTTCAACAAGAAGAGTCGCATGCCAGAGAAGCAGCCGTCGAAATATTTGACTGCTACCCTTCTTCCGTACCAGCGCGAAGCTCTGGCTTGGATGGTTGAGCAGGAGCAAAGTGGCTACAAAGGCGGCGTTCTCGCTGACGAAATGGGTATGGGTAAGACGATTCAGGCCATATCCCTCGTGCTCGAAAATGTCCGGGAGAAGGACCCGTCGGCAAACGGAAAGACTGCTAGAGGTCGAGATACGTCGACTGTGCGCGGCGGCACGCTCGTTGTCTGCCCTCTTGTTGCCGTCATGCAGTGGAAGAGCGAGATCGAGCGGTTTGTGGAGCCCGGGCTTCTTTCCGTGTACATTCACCACGGCCCCAAGCGTTTGGATTTGGTGAAGAAAATTGCTTCGTACGATATCGTGCTGACAACTTACTCCATCATCGAAAGTGAGATCCGGAAGACGCTCGGCTGGTCGAAAGTCGCGTGCAGGTATTGTGGGAGGAAGTATTTGCCAGACAAGTTGGTGTCACACAACAAGTACTTTTGCGGGCCAGATGCGAAGAAAACCGCTTTACAGGACAAACAGCAGAAGAAGAGACCCCAAAAAAAAGCTGCTGGTGAAACCAGTGAAGAGGAGGAGGAGGAGGAGGACTTGAAGAAACCAGTTCGAAAGCCTAAGGGTCGAGCGAATCCACGTGCGAAGAAGAACGACGATGACAAGAAACCCACGCTCCAGAAGACAAAAGGCAAGTCACCTCTTCACCAAATTCAGTGGACACGTATCGTTCTGGATGAGGCTCACTACATCAAGGACCGGAATTGCAATACTGCGCGTGGGGTCTTCGAGCTGAAGTCAACGTACAAGTGGTGCTTATCAGGTAAGTGTGCTATACGGAGGTCTAATCGGTTTTGTTTTTCATCTCTAATCCGAACTTCACTGTCATTGCTGTGCAGGTACACCTTTGCAGAACCGTATTGGCGAGTTGTTTTCTCTCGTTCGGTTTCTCCAAGTGAAGAAATACGCATATTACCACTGCAACATGTGTGACTGCCAAATGCTGGACTACAAGTACGTGCGATCCACTTGCTGTCGAGGTTTGCATTGCATCTGACTTTGCTGTTGTTGGTCCATCCAGTTTTCCTGATAGAAGGTGTGTGCAGTGCACCCACAGCGCGATCCAGCACTACTCGTACTTTAACAAGAAGGTCGTTATCCCGATTCAAGCATATGGCTACGTTGCCGAGGGTAAAGTTGCGATGCAAAGATTGCAGAATGACGTTCTCCAGCACGTACGTACTCATTTGGGTTGATGTATTGGAAGAGCACGCCATCTGACGTGGTTTGTTTGCAGATTTTGCTACGTCGTACGAAGGAAGGTCGCGCAGACGACATTTCGCTTCCTCCCAAACTCGTGCGTATTCGGAAGGATCGACTAGACGAGCGTGAAAACGACTTCTACGAGGCAATCTACACACAGAGCCAAGCGCAGTTCAACACCTACGTGTCGTCGGGGACGCTGCTGAACAACTACGCCCATATCTTCGATCTCCTCATACGCCTACGTCAGGCAGTGGACCACCCGTACCTCGTCATTTATTCCAAGTCGAATCCGGCACTCCAGCTCCCAAGCTCAGCTGCGCCTTTGGTTGAACAGCAGCCCTTTGGAACCAGTGGAAGCAGCAGCCCCGAGGATGAGCGATCGTGTACGATCTGTCACGAGTACGTGGAAGATGGCGTCGGCGCGAAATGTGGACACGAATTCTGTCGTGAGTGTGTGAAGGAGTACATCGAGTCGCTTCCGGCCGGCGGAGAGGCAACGTGCCCAACCTGCTCAAAACCGCTGACAGTCGATCTTTCTCGGCCAGTTGGAGAAGGGATAAGCAGCGAGCCCTCAAAGGAGGCAGCCCGTTCGCCAAAGGGTGTGAACCTATCCAGCTTTCATCGGAACAGTATTCTCCACAGGATTTCCGACATTCACGCTTTCCAGTCCAGCACCAAGATAGAAGCGTTAATGCAGGAGCTGGTGCTCATGCGCATTCGCGACCCGTCCGGGAAGGCCATCATCTTCTCGCAGTTTGTCAACATGCTCGATATCATCCAGCATCGACTGCAGCTAGGCGGGGTCAAGTGCGTAAAACTGTCCGGCAACATGAGCATGAGCGTGCGAGACCGAACCATTAAAACCTTCCGTGATGATCCAACGGTGACAGCATTCCTCATCAGTCTCAAAGCTGGTGGTGTTGCACTCAACCTGACGGTTGCGTCACAGTAAGTTTGAACTGCTGTGCTCTAGCTGGTTAAGATGTATCTGTCTAACTTGTATTCTTTCACATCTGCTGCAGCATTTTCCTCATGGATCCGTGGTGGAACCCTGCGGCTGAAAATCAGGCCATCGATCGCACTCACCGCTTGGGTCAGTTCAAGCCGATCCAGGCCACTCGCTTCATCATTGCTGGTACCGTTGAGGAGCGCATTCTGAAGCTTCAAGAGAAGAAGCGACTGATCTTCGAAGGAACGGTCGGTGCGAACGTGAGCGCTATCTGTCGCCTCACCGAGGAAGACCTGCGCTTCCTCTTCGCGACGTGAGTTGAGGACGCTTCGATCGGGGCTCTGCGTTCTCCTTGCATGCATTTGCTGTTCACAATGCTAGTTGCTGTATTTGCGAGCGAGTTATCGAACTAAAGCCAACTAATCCAAGTACAGTGAGCAGGTATCAAAAACCAGCAAGCCAAAAAGTAAACAAGAGTACACAAGCGCTCAACAAAATAATACGAAGGCAAGCAGGGGTTGAGTCGCCGAGCTGGAAGGACAGGACACTCTGCTCTGGCTTGTGCTAGCGTGCATCGCCCAATGCCTCCTCAATGCGTGTAATCCAGCGCATTCGACGGCATCCCTGCCACCCCATACAAAAACGGCGACGCCAGTTGGGGGTCGTTCTGCTGGTACGAGGGGATGTACTGCAGTGGCAGTGCCTGCATGCCGAAGTGGAGCCCATTGGCCGTCGGAATAGGAGGCATGGCATGCTGGGGCATCCCCAGAAGCTGCTGAGGATAAACGGCAAGCGAATGCTGTTGCTGCACATGCTGCAGCTGCTGCTGCTGCTGGGGTGGCTGCTGCAAATACATTCGATGGGCTACATAGCTGCCATATTCGTCAGCTCCAAACATTCCTGGAGAATGTGAGTGCACTGACGGCTTTTTGTGAACAATTTGCTTGGGGGCTGGGAACGGTTCTGGCTTGCCGCGATTCGGGCCAGAGCTACCGAAGACCAGCGGGCGGTAGGACTCGTGCTTCTCCAGCAAACTTGAGTTCTGAAATCGCGCGATCATCGCCTGTTTGCCCTGCAACCGCGCGTACGAGATGGCGCAGACCTTCTCGCTGTTGAAGTTGGTCCACTTCTGGCCGTCGAACTCCTTGTGGAAGGCCTCAATGTGGGCTGCCTCGATGTAGTTGATGAAGGCGTAGCCCATGTTGCACTTGTTCTTGAAGTCGATGGGCAGGTAGAAGAAATCGTAGTTGCCGCGATGGTTGCGATTAATCTCTGCGAGCAGCATCTGCTGTGTGTACTTGTTGGGGATGTTGCGGATCATCAACGTTGTCCGTTTATCCTCGCCTGACGCGACCTTTTCAATCGACAGGCTGAATTCGCCCGTGCCCTGATCATTACGACCAGTGGTGGGGCGTCCTGCAGAGCTGCCGCCATGAGCACCAGCATGGCCACCACTGGACACAACACTTGTTCGGAAGAAGTGGTCGCTGTTGCTGTAGCTGCTTCTCATGGGGGCAAACTTCGTCTGCATACGCTGTCGTCCTCGAAAGTCGTAGTAAGATTGCTGCTGTTGCTCTGCGGCGGAAGGAGAGATCTGGTTGTTCGAAGGCTGCAATTGATGAGCACCCTGGAACGACGAATATCCATTTGCGCGACTCGACAACGAAGCGATGCTGCTGGACGACCGGAGCGTGAGCCTGTTGGAATACACCGATGCCTCGCCAAAGCTGCTGGATGACAGAGAACCGCCAAGATACGCAGACGACGAGTTACTCCTAGCTCGGGGCGTTGGCCTTGCCCAAATCTGTTGCTCCTCCTGAGGCATCAGGACCGGAGACGTGAGCTCTCCAGCCCCAGGATACGTGGCCGAGGTGGCCGATGCCATCGGACTGTTGTTACCAGCACCATCCAAGAAGGACGCGTTGAGCGACGACGCAACAGACGACGTAGGCGACGTCAGTAGTGACGTGCTGCTTGACGAAAAGCTCTTGGGCCGAGTCCTAGCGACTCGCGGGTGCGTGGTCGCCGCCCGGTTCAGGCACTCCTGGAAGAGTTTAAGCTTGGAAACATCCAGCGTCGGAGGCGTTGTGCGCGCCACAGACAGCGGCCCACTCGCGTGGAATGCACGCGGCAGGCCGTTGAGTGCGGCGGGCAGCGCACGTGAGTCGCTATACTCGACGATGTACTTGGCGACTTGCGTGTCAGGCCGCAGCACACTCGCCACTTGGCCGAAGCACGTGCAGACCTGGCGCAGCTCGGCAGCCATTACAGGCGACCCACCGAGCGCGAAACGCACGAGCAGCGTGGCTGAGTTGACGTCGTCCGGCAGCTCGTAGGGCAGACAGAAGCTGATGATGTCTGCGTCGGCGCGCCAGCGGTCAACGGCAGCGACGGCACTCGTGAGATCGAAGAAGGTGCAGAAGAGCAGTCCGCCCGCAGTTAACTCGCGACGCGTGCTAGCCACACTCCCAAAGTTCTGCAAATGACACAGTAACAACAAACAGTCAGCTAATGGCCAACAACGCCGCAATCCTAGCCGACAGCCCGCCGTACGTTGAGTCGGTCTACGGCGCGGCGTACGTCCAGCGCGTCCCAAGCGCCGGCGCCGCAGCGCACGACCACGTGGCGTGAGGCGAAGTCCGTCCTCATGGCGTCCCAGAGCTCTCCGAGCTCGCTGAGTTCTCCCTGCGCGCGCCAGCGCTCGGCGTCGCCCAGCGCCGCGTAGTCCGAGAAGCTGCGCGGCCGTCTCTCCACGGCTGCAGCTGCAGTTGCAGCTGTGCTCGGCGTCGGCGTCGTCGTCGTTGGAACAGCGGGGCCGACGCTGCTCTCTTCGTCCGTGGCGAACGTGAGCGCGCGCAGCGACTGGGCCAGCGCGTCGTCGAAGCCCCAGAGCGCGTCGCTGCCGCTGCCGGTCGCGGTCTGCGACGAGCGCCGCAGCTCCTCGGCCGCGGGCGAGTTGGGCGGCGAGGCCGTGGACGGCGGCGACTCGCAGCCCGCGCCCTGGCGGTAGAAGCGGAAGCGGCCCGTGGTCAGGTGCAGGCTGCTGCGGTGGCGCGCGCGCGAGCACGGGACGCACAGGTCGAGGCGGCAGGCCTCGCAGCGCAGCGCGGCGGCCGCGGCCCCGCACACGTCGCAGGCGCCGGGAGAGTGATGGTCCTCGCTGTCTGCGTCGCTCTGGACCATGGCGGAGCGTGGGCGGGTGGCTGGGGCTGGTGCTGGAGGGCGCGGAGGGCCTTCGTCTGCCCTGCTGCTGCTGCTGGCGGCGGCGGCTGCTTGGGGCGGAGATCTTTACGCCGGAAAGAGAAGCAGGCACTGCCTCCTCGCTCGCTGCTTCCGCGCCTCGGCCTCGGTGGTTACAGTGCGAGTGACTGGTGCGAGCCCCGGTACTTGGCGTGAGTATGGGTCGCCTTCAACACAAGAAGGATCGCCAGCAGCGTCCCACCGCGACCTCCAAGCGGCAACCGTCCGCGGCACATTGGCCGGCCGACGCGGTTGCCGATTGAGGGGGAGCTAACACCAGCAAAGCATGGCTCGCAAGCGCCCAAGTCAGCTACAAGTCAGCGACGCGCTGGCTGCTAGCTTCCGTCAGTCCAGGCATCCATCCACACGCCACGGCGGCAAATCCACTGGCCCACGCGCTGTCAACACGACGGAAGCGGTCACCCCGCTCACAGCGAGACTCGACTTGCTGGTCGCTGCCTGCACGAGCTACCGCCGGCGTGTCGTTGAACACGGCAAACGCATTTTCCGTTTCAGCGCGCGCGCACATTTGCATTTGCCGCAAAGGGAGGGAAGGAGCCCATTCAGTGCATCAAAGTCGCCTCCGAAAGCGAGCTGAACGACTGCTTTGAATACACGACCCCCCGTTGCTTTTTGCCCAGCACCATCGCCAATGTCTGTGAGCGCTCCGTTGCCTCAGCAAGGCGAACACGCAGCAGGAATGGCAGGCGGCATAGAAGGCCTCGGCTCGGGCAACAACAGCTGGCGCTGCCAACTCGCAACGGCATCTTGAAACTAGTATGGCCGCACAATCGCAGCACCCACGGTACTGTCGACAGCGGCCGCCCGCCACGCACGCACTCCTCAATTCGCGTGCTCGTCATCACACAGCGATCAACCACCATGGCCGACAACTTCGCGCACCTGCTGCCCCCGTCCTGGACCAAGCACGTGCAGCTCTGGCTCGAGGACGACATCCCGAGCTTCGACGTCGGCGGCTTCGTGGTCGGCGGTGCGTCCCTGCGGCCGAGCGCTCGCTTTGCCCCCGCCGCTGACTCTTAAGTCTTCATACGCGGCCTCTAACTTGCTGTTGCTGCTGCCACGCAGAGGCCGAGGAGACGGCGCTGCTGCTGGGCAAGTCGGAGGGCGTGCTGGCCGGCGTCCCGTTCTTCACCGAGGTCTTCCGCTCGCTCGGCTGCCAGGTCGAGTGGCTGCTGCACGAGGGCGACGAGGTCAGGCCCAGCAGCGTCCCGGGCGGCAAGCTGCCGGTGGCCAAGGTCACGGGCAAGTGCCGCCAGCTGCTGCTGGGCGAGCGCACGGCGCTCAACATCCTGACGCGCGCCAGTGGCGTGGCCACACAGGCTCGGCGCTCCGTGGAGCAGGCGCGCGCGCTGGGCTGGAAGGGCCACGTGGCCGGCACCCGCAAGACGACGCCCGGCTTCCGCCTCGTGGAGAAGTACGCGCTGCTGGTGGCCGGCGCCTCCACGCACCGCCACGACCTGTCCCAGATGGTCATGCTCAAGGACAACCACGTGTGGGCGGCCGGCAGCATCACCAAGGCCGTGCACAAGGCCAAGGTGGCCGCCGGCTTCTCCATGAAGATCGAGGTCGAGTGCCGCCGCATCGAGGAGGCGCAGGAGGCCGCCAACGCCGGCGCCGACATCGTCATGCTGGACAACTTCGAGCCGGAGCAGCTCAAGGCCACGGCCGCCGAGCTCAAGAAGCAGTTCCCGCACCTGCTGATCGAGGCCAGCGGCGGCATCACGCCCGCGACGCTGGGCCAGTACGTGTCGCCCGATGTGGACATCGTCAGCCAGGGCAAGCTCACGCAGGGCTACCCGTGCCTGGACTTCTCGCTCAAGATCCAGAAGTCGGACGGCGTCTTGGAGCAGTAAAATGGCGACCGCAATGGTCGTGGAGGTGGAGGCAAAAGCTGCTACAGCTGCATGTCTTCAACGTTAGCGTTACAACAGTAAGAAGCAAGAGCATTCAATTCAATGAGAGAACTGCTCCAGTCGCTCGGCCAAGTGCTGTAAGTTATTGGCAGGACTGCTGCGATTGCCACGGCGATTTATACTGTCTTCCTGCTGCGCGGTTTGCTTCTGGAGCTGCACCAAGCGCACGATCTTCGCGAGCCAAGTATACAGCGGCGCGATTCCGTCTCAAAGTTGTCCTTCGTTTTCAGCTTGGCGTTCGCAGCGCGTCTGCTGCTGAGATCGCCGCCGTCGTGCGTCTTGGCCAAAGTGTTGCGTATGTACCCATACACCTTGGTAATTTCCATTTTTATGTAAACTGGTTGACTCAACACAAACTGAAGCTTGCAATGACGTCGTCCGCGCTCGCTCACCACCTCATTTCTCGATCCGCGCCGCCAGCCACACGCCCCCCCAGCCGCCCGCCCGCAGACATGACGGCGCAGGAGCTTCCGACCGTGGAGCGCGACGACGAGGCCGCGCCCGCGACCCCGCCGCAGCCCAAGGAGGACGCCCCGTTCGTGTACGAGGCGCCGGGCTTCTTCGCCGCCGACTCGCGCGTGCCGCAGTGGGCGCAGGGCCTCGCGACCGACCTCTTCAGCTTCGTGACCATCCACTACAACGTCTGGGGCGTGCCCTTCCTCGCGCTCTTCTACTACCTGTACCAGATCGGCTACGGCTACGTGCCCGTGGCGCTCGTGGCGCTCTACCTGCCGTCCTTCCTGAGCGGCGCCCAGAAGACGGCCAAGGGCAACACGTGGCCGTCCTTCCGCGCCGGCCGCATCTGGGGCCTCAGCGCCAAGTTCCTCGGCGTCAAGGTCATCCGCGAGCAGGCGCTGGACAGCAGCAAGAAGTTCGTCTTCGGCTTCCACCCGCACGGCATCATCGTGCTGTCGCGCGTCTCCACCTATGGCGGCAACTGGGAGAAGGTCTTCCCGGACATCCCGACGCGAGGTAAACGACAGCAGGCAGCAGTGCAAGGTTTTGCTTGCGGCTCTAACTCTTTTATGGTTGCCACTTGCGTGATACGACTGACTGCAAACAGCGCTGGGCGCCTCCACCATGTTCTACGTCCCGCTGGGTCGGGAGCTGTGCCTCTGGCTCGGCGGCGTCGACGCCTCGCGCTCCACGGCGGACAAGGTCCTGAACGACGGCACCAGCATCGTCGTGTACCCCGGCGGCGTGCCCGAGATCTTCAAGACGGACCCGAACTCCAAGGTGAACGAGCTCGTGCTGAAGAAGCGGCTGGGCTTCGTCAAGCTGGCCATGCGTCACGGCGCGGAGCTGGTGCCGAGCTTCGTGTTCGGCGAAAAGTGGCTCTACAAGTACGTGGGCCATGCGTCTGTTTGGTTGTGCTGTGATTCATTTCAAGTGTCGTACTGACCTCCGTCGTTCCTCGTGTTTCTCGCAGCATGTGGAACCCACCTCAGGGCGTGATCGACTTCTTCCGCAAGACGCTCAAGATCCCGATGATCATCTTCTGGGGCAAGTTCATGTGGATGCCCAAGCAGCCGCCCAAGGGCAAGCGCTTCGGCGTGGTCTACGGCAAGCCCATCCCCACCAAGCTGACGGCTAACCCCACCGAGGAGGAGATCCGCGCCGTGCACACGCAGTACGTTGCAGAAATCGAGCGCCTCTTCTCGCAGTACAAGAAGGAGTTCGGCTACGACGACGACGAGACATTGCTCATCAACTAAGCTTTGTTTGGCAGAGCTTGACAGGGTAGGAATTGAGAGGCGAGCTTGTGAACATGATCTATTTTTCTACGACGCAACTTGTAGCAGTTGTCTCATCAGACGAAGTCGACAATGCTGGCCTCGTCGAACATCCGCAGCAGGTTCGCGTAGTTGGAGTCGTACTTGGGGCCTTCCCAGTAGATCTTGTGGCACACGCGACAGACCCAGAACTCGGTCACGACTTCCAGCACGTTTGGATGCACCTCGTCCCCCGTTTGGCTGCGCACGTAGTCGAGGTCGACTATATCGAACCCTTTGGCGTTACAGCGCGAGCAGCGAGACATCATCTCCTCCTTCACGAGCTTGAGCGCAAAGTGGGTCTTGATCTCCTGGAACTGCTGGAACGGGTCGTCGCTCGATACCACGAAGCACGCGCCGGCATCTCGTCGATTGGCCAACTTCTTGTCACGAGTCAGCAAGATTCGTTGCTCGCACACGGACAGCGCCAGCAGAGCCGCCTTGTGGTCCTGGCTGGCGGTTTTCTTGGGGACGGAGTACGGATCCCAGATAATCACGTCCATCCCAATCGTTCGTAGCCACTTTCCGACTCGCGCCACCATCGAGTCCGCGAGGAACTTGTACTCGCGAATCGGCTCCTGCTTGTCGTGACGAACAGTTGAAGTGGCCCTCGCTGGGGTGGTGGTGACCTCTTCATCAGTGGGAACGGTCGAAACCCCTCGTTGAATGTCGCCCGTTGCCTCGATTTCAATCAGTGCGAAGTACGCCTTGGAATTCAACCACAGCAGCGCCTCATGGGACCCTCCCCCGCACACGAGGGACGCAACATACCGCAACGTACTGCTGGCATAAATCCGAATGCGACGAGCTGGTTGCTCTGCGTCAGCACGTGCTGGGTGGTGACCAAAAGGGGGGATCGTCCCTGGTTCGAAGCCAAAGTACTCGCAGCATTCTGCGGGTGTCGCGAGTTTGATTCGTCTTCGACTGACCCCACAGAGCGTCGCAAGTTGGGCGGTGTCCAGCTTGCAGTTAGCTTCGATGCAGGCAACGCACGGCTCCTCTTGTGAATTGGCGGCACACAACAAGTCTAACAGTTAGTACAGAGCGAAGCGCTTCGAGAACTCAAAGCACTCACCATCAGCAAAAAAGCAGATAGCGTTGACAGCTACAAATGTAACAGGTTGTTCAGAGTCTTGGGACTGCTCTAGTAGACCCTTGACGGTACGAGGATCGAGGAACGTCAGCGCCGTGTCCAAAGTCTCGTCAATAGCCCCGCCCCCAATCTGCAAGCGTTCGAGCTCTTTTTCTTGGTGATTTCTCTTACACTCTTCCCAGAAATTCTCGACGTCTTGAGGGGTTAGCAGACTTGCGACCACGTCACCAGAACTTGTCGTCACTCTACGATCCATCCAGTCTTGGCAGTATTTCTCCCGTAGCGCAATAGCCTCTGCTGCCTCCTCGTTTGTCAATGGAGACGGGTAAATAAGCTCATGGATCTCAGCCGCTGTAGTTTGCCAAGATGGCAACTCGGCATCTTCATTCCTACGGCTGTAAAAGAATTCACGTGTGAGCCCGCAGTAAGCATCCGGATAGGCAAATTAATATGTCCGATACTCACAGTTTGTTTGTGGTCTGGACAAGACAGTAAGCGTCTAAGGCAGCGTAGGTGAGCTGGGGCGCTGTCAGCGGGCGACCATCCCAGTTCGACATTTGCATTCGCTGAATCACAACACAAACAAGAGCAGAATTGTTGGCCGTTAACGGGATGCCATAGATACCACACTAGCAAAACTGAGCTCACCTTATCAAGAGGACTACCCAAGATGGTGCTCGTGGTATTCGACAAGCTATTGCCTACTGACACCCCTAGCAACTTGGATACAACATCACTCAACTGCATCAAATGGCACGCAGTTATTAGTGATAGTTGCCTCAGTCGCTTGGTTCCCAATATGCCGTAAAACTTACTTCTAGAAAGGGTGAAATGTTAACCAAGGCGGATCGCTCAGGGAAGGTCTGATGCAGCACTGGACAGGTGATTAAACGTCGCGTCAGTAGTTCGCATTTATTCGCAGGGAAGCAGCACTGTTTGTACCTTTGAGATCCGTGTCGAAGCCAAAACCAACTTTGAGGAGGGATGGACTGGCAAACAAACGTCCAAGGAAGGTTTCGAATAAAAAGTCATTGTTCTAGTGCACAACCAAACAACCAAACAACACGTTGTTAGCCATAAACATGATACAGTAGGAAGCGGCTCGATAGATCCACCCGTACATGGAGGGCGAGCAGGTCGATAATAAACGCTCGCGATGATGACGAGACTTGAAGAATACTCGCCACCGCAGTTGTTGTTATCGAACCAGTGGCGGCTGCAATTTTGCTCGATGTTGGTTTCCACTCCACGTCCAAACCAATAATCTGATCCACATTGAATGCGGTGCGGCTTGATGCGTTTATAGGTGCGGTACTGTTTTCCGCACTGGAAAGGGATCGACCAAACAAGTGATCCATCGCACTTCGAAGAGATTCTTCAGTATCGCAAAACACGACGGATTCGTCCCCCAACTCGAGCGATAGGCAGCCATTCAAAGCAGCCGCGTTAGCAGAGTGTGCGAGCCCATTCGTCCTCAGCGAGCCTCGTTGCGCAACCATTTCCGTAACTTGAGCCTCGAAATCCGGAATCTCAAGTATGTGAGCGAGTCGAGCACCCCATTGGATTTCCCCCGCAGCCATCATATGATCAAATAGCAGCTTCTGGAGAGAGGTATCGTTGCCAGCAAAAGATAACGCCATTTGCCACCGTTGTCGCTCAATAAGCTTCATCAGTCCGTCGTGGCAATACATGAGATCTGCGTTATGGTATCAGCCAGTCAGTACAACGAGCTTTATCCCTTTCAATTAACGCGCCAAACCCTTTGATACGCACCGATGTCGGGATACTCTTCTTGGAGGCCGAAATTGTAGACAATGCGGTGCGCCTACAGAACAACGTCGCAAGTGAGATTAAGAGCGTGGACCTAGACAACTCAAATGGTATCAACAATCTTACACGCTTCACATCGTGGGTTGCAATAGCTTCATCCACCAGTACCATCGCCAGCTCTGTGCATTGCAGCATGACCCGTGAGAATGACCAGAAGCACAGCAACAGCGACCCGGTCGGGCGTTCGTTACCTTTGTCGTCTGATCCACTGAAAGTTCGAGCGAAGAGCTCCGCTGCCGACCAATCCTTCGCCTTGGTCATCGTCTTGATTGTTGATTTGAAGGACCATTCCATGGAATTGAAGATGGTAAAGAGTTTGATCAACGCCGTGTATTTCTTGGAAGCAAGCAGGCTCCGAGCCGCATCTCGAGCAGCTTGAGGGTCGATGTCCGTGATAGCAAACAGATCCAAGATCTCGACAACCAGCTTCTGGTCCTGCAAGGGAGGGAGAGAGAGAGAAAACTGTTATCACCCTGTCCCTCAAGATACTACTTGTATACTAGATACACGCACCACAAAGTTCGAGTCTTGCAGTCCGCGCACACAAAAGTCTCTCAGCAGTTGGTTCTTCTGACCTTGAACATGGCAATTGCTGAGCTGCCGAGCGTTGCCGTCCCCCTCTGCGAGTTTCCTCAGGGCGTTGACCACCATAAACGCCAGCGGCGCATTAGGCTGTGCCTTCTTCTTCTTCTTCTTGGCTCTCTTCTGCTTGGCCTTCGTGTCTGTCCCAGCCTCCTCCTCCTCTGCTGCCTCTGCTGCTGGCTGAGGCGTTTCCTGCGCCAACTGCAGCACGACGAGCACTGCGAACGCCCAGAAGTCGCTCGCGTCGCCTGCGCTGAGGCCCCCGAACGTCTGCGCCAGCGTCGTCTCCAGCTCCAGGAACTTGTTGACCCCGCGCACAGCTGCGTGGGCCCCGTAGAAGGCGGCGTGGATGCAGCGCGCCC
Source organism: Phytophthora pluvialis (assembly GCA_001314425.1). Lineage (NCBI taxonomy): Eukaryota > Oomycota > Peronosporomycetes > Peronosporales > Peronosporaceae > Phytophthora > Phytophthora pluvialis. The sequence continues at coordinate 47,394 of LGTU01000154.1, forward strand.
AGTTCGCAGCTACGCGCGGGTCCGCCGGCGCCTCGTTGCGCTGCGCGAAGAGCTCTGATAGCTGCTGCCCCAGGCTCATCCCGTGAACAACAAGACTTGAATTTTGTATACCTCGGCCGATTTAACAGAGGGTTAGAGCAGTAAAATGTCGACTAACAATGGTTGAGGGGGGGCAAAAGCTGCTAAAGCTGCTTGTCTTCAAACGCTAGCGTCACAACAGTAAGTAGCACGAGAGCATTCATTCAACGAGAGAATTGCTCCAGCCTCCTGGCCAAGTGCTGCACGTCATTCGCAGGGCTCCGCTGGCGATTTCTACTGTCTTTCTGCTGCGCGGTTTGCACCTCGAGCTGCATCAGGCGCACGATCTTCGTGAGCCAAGCACACAGCGGCGCGATCCCGTCCAACAAACCGCCCGTCGCTTTCGTGTTGGCGTTCGCTGCGCGCCACTCGAGCTCAACAACCAGTTGCGTCACGAGTGCCACTTGGAAAGGTCTGGCAGCAGTGAACGAACACACAAGACAGCGAATGAATGAGTGACCCAAGCCCAAGTATCGACATTCATTGCCTCCTCCTTACCTCTTGGCCCTGGGAGGGGTGAACCGCCGGAACATGTACTCGACTGACTCCAGTACATCGGTCGTCGCTGCTCTAGTGTCGTGAGTCTGCGATTCGACCTTGATGCTTCTCAGAAGCCAAAACCAAACGAGACGAAGCCGCAAGTTGGGGAGAGTACCGAAGTCGGCGCGACTTCGCCTTAGCCATTGGGCGCCACTCCGAATATCTGGTACCTTTAGCTCCGATGACATCGTCGTGAGCAGTGCAGCGATCTCATCAGCAGACTCGGAGCTTGAAAAGGAGTAAAACCAGCCGAAGAAGTGTGCAGCTCTGCGAGCGACGGATTGATCCTCGTTCCTCTTCCTACCACTCACATCACTGCCTGCACCCCCACCAAACGCAGTCTCCAGTGCTTCATGCAGCAAATGGGGCCGCTCCAGCACTCCGATCCATTCGCACCGCCACACAAGATCTGAAGCGCTGCGTGTTGTCTGAAGCCGTTCGAGGGTGCCGCCCAACGTGACGAACGTTCGTTCTTGCTGTTCAAATGGCCAACCTCGTAACAAGCGGCTCACCAGCGGCACTTGGCTCAATAACTGGCGGTTAAATAGGCGAGCAGCATTATCCGGTCGTGTGCTTCTGGATAACACGCTCACAAGCTCCATGCTGCGGCAGGATGCAAGCAGATCCACATGACAGCGGCACCACTCGACCAACGTCACGTACAGGTGCGAATAGCGACGACAAGCTGCCGTTACCGCGATGACGACGTCTGTGTGACCAGCACTTGGGTCATTTTCAAGGCACCACCCCTCAGGCAGCACAGCACTAATCGGTTCGAACGGCGCTCGCTGAGCCTCCAGCATCCATGTCTGCAACTGCGACCGCCAGCTTGGAAGATGGTTCGCCCACACGCGGATCCTGCTTTCCAGCGTCAAAGCATCAAACAGTCGGCGTCCACGCAGCTGTATCGACCGCCGATCAAATAGTCGTTGGAGGAAGGCGCTGCCAAACGCCAGTGCCTCCTCCTTCCCTGACAGCGCAGCCTCCGCGAACTGCAAGAACTGCTCGTCATTCTCCAAACTCGCACACATCTCCAGTACGTGAGAGAGAGTGCCCTCTGCCTCTTCAGCCTGCACGGCAGCGAGCAGCGACCGGTGCAGCTCCATCTGAACGTCTGCCTGCCGGCAAGGCGCCGACACGAACAGTTTAGTCTGCATCAGCTGCAGAGACTTGGAGACAGTTGGAGGCTGCAGCAGTAGGTCCTCCGCCAGCGCCCCAGACTGAGTCGCTTGACCGCCCAGCAGCGTCTGAATGGCCCAGTTCCTCGTCGAGTGCAGCGTCGTCACCGTCTCGAGAGGAAGCTCCAAGTCAATGGAGAACTCGATCATCTGCAGCACTGCAGCCAGGCAAGTGTCAGCGTGAATGCGTCCATTACAAGGCGCACGCATTGTGCCTCATTCACGCACAGACGTCGACCAGTTCTTGCAGCTGCAGTGCATTGGCCTCCGGGCTCTGCACCAGCTCGTCCAGCGCCGCCAAGATCAAGCTGGGGAACTGAAATGCAGTTGACAATGTGATCCTAGGACACGGTGAGAACTGGCGCATTGACACACGCACCTCCGCCGTCTCGAGCGCAGCCTCGTATGTCTCCAGGCTCTGCACGGCCGCCACCATCCAGCTGAAGTCCCATGGCTCGGGGCCTCCTCGCTCGCTGATCATGTCTTCGTATTATTATTGACTTCTTGGTACGGACGACCTAGCCTCCACCTGCACCAGTTGCAAATTTGTGAGTCTCTCGGCCAATAAACACTCCAGTAGATCGAATAGCCAATCAGAAGAAGTTGCTTTACAAAATACGACATCCTCCTGGTAGTGCTTCGTTTACGTACCGTATTCCATATGTGATTGACGACAGGCATATTCTTGGAGTGAGCTGGGGCTATCCACGAGCATAAAAGTTACCTGCACATAAAAAATATGTGACGTGTGCAACCACTGCACAATGGCCGCCTCCGCGTCTCGAGCCGGTAATGTAGAAGTATAGGCGTGTTGTGCAACCAACTGTGCAACTCTCTTTTGATTGGTTAAAATATTGCTGTGTTGAACTGATATCAAGTTGTAGTTTTTACACTCGCAGACTCGGATGCCCCCCGCGCTTACGGTCAGCGCGTAGTCCTGCCAAGGCTTTTGATACAGATAGTTGCCTACCGTACGCAGCATATACCTTGTCAATAGCGGTATCACTCGTGAAACCTGAGCGAGCCAGGTTTGATACGACGTCCCAAAACACCTTCCGGCGCGAGTACGCAAATTTGCT